>BSQZ01000002.1:4882500-5055000 GCA_033239005.1 Lamellibrachia satsuma | reverse complement strand
CATGAAACTTTGTGGAATAGACGATATTCGCGACACATGCGCGTTAGCACTAGATTTTTGACGACCCACAAATGTGGTTTCATTCTTTGCCAACAGGGGTTGTACATGATATAAATAATGTCTATTGTACGACAGCAGATAATAAAACTGATTACATATGCATTTACTTAAGTAAATCAACCCCTTTCGGAAATTATAATAAAAAAATTCTTATGACCAATTTCGAGATCTACCAATTTTAGGCATTGCAATGACATCACAAACGTATTTCAATGATGTCACAAACATATTACAATGATGTCACAAACATATTTCAATGACGTCACAAACATGTTACAATGATGTCACAAACATATTTCAATGATGTCACAAACATATTTCAATGACGTCACAAACATATTTCAATGATGTCACAAACATATTGCAATGACATCACAAATATATTTCAATGATGTCACAAACATATTGCAATATGTTTGTGACATCATTTTATTCTTAGGTGTTGTATGTGTTGTGAATATTGTCTATTCACCGAATATTTCAGCCAACTCACTTGGCCTTTGTCGATGGAATAAGAGAAAATAACATAACTAATGAAATAATCCAAGAAACGAGAATGTCCGTCCATTCAAGGAGTAAGCTGGTTGTTTCTAAAGGACGTGTGTCCTACAATTACTTTGTGTGGCTGGTTAATACATTTCGCTAGATGTCCATGCAAACAATTCGCTTGCACGTACGTGATGCCCAATACTAAAACATGACAAATAAGTACAATGTTTACCATCTCTCTGAACAAATATCAGCTATCCTGACACAAATGTAAACAATCCAATTCCAGAACTGCATCTTCACAGCCAGGTGCTTCTGACTATATCAGTACCCCTGGCAGATCGACCTGTTGAAACGTGGAACTTTCAGTTGCTGCGGTAACCAATAACATTGCTTGCTCAGACCAACAGGGCTCACATATGGGAACTTAAATACAGAACTTTAATAGCGGACCTGTCGTCGCTGGTTGGACGGGTAACGATGAAGCTATTGTGGGAATGCTCTTTGAAGTTTGGGCATGGGCGCATCTAGTTCCCAGAAACAGACCAAGACAGGAATGATTCAGCACACATCCACTTTTCAACAGGTCGATCTGCCAGGGGTACTGTAGTACTACTACCTCTCCTGGCTAGCGAGGATAATGGCAAGTCACCATAATTTATCTGATTCCACAAACGCCCCCATTAGAGTCTGACACCATTATATTTATCAGCAACTCTTGCAGAAATGATTGCACTATTTTGTTAGATTTTCTTCACGACAGAAACACAGGTTTAGAGAGCTCCTTGATCTTAGTGAAATTTCAAGGAGCTCCCCTGGACATACATCAGGATCATCCAGTTGTCGTAGGGAATAACTCAGATAAAGAAAGGTACAGAACGATTTCTTCAACATACAACATATTCTCAAACAACAAATAAACAGTTTGTTTATTCCAATAACAACACGTGTTTCTAACTTGCAGTTTGTTGGTAGTTTAACAAGATGCTATTACAACAGTATACTATATAAGAATCTATATGTGTGACCACTATATAGTATATAGTAGACAGGAAACTGTTAGTAAATACTCTTAAAATTAATAACATTATTATGCATTTTGTCAAAAGCATCAAAACAAAACATGACTCAGACTCATTTATTTTGACCAAGTAAAGATTTGAAATTTTCTATGTATGCATACAACATAGTCACCTTTACAACAAAGTAATTTTGGAATCTTTTACCACTTATATTTCAAGTGTGTAAAAATTATGCTACTTTCCACCTGACAATCATAGTTTTATCATTGTGAGATGTACCCCGAGACAACTAATACTTGCTCCAATCAATGGCCAACACTTTCTGCAGGCCACAGCCAACACTTACTTTAGGCCAAGGCCAACACTTATTGCAGGCCACATCACAAGACCACGCTCAACACCTGCTTAAGACCATGACCAACACTTGTTTGAGACCTCTGCCAACACTTGCTCGAGACTCAGGCTAACACTGGACTTTGTGGTCATTTGCAGATGCAGTCTGTCTCATCATCAGAATAAACCTGAACATACAAATAAGAAAACAAAAATATACGGTGCAAACTCATTTAACATCACTTATTAAGCTGATGATCTGTTGCTAACATATGGAATCTAATCAGTACCACACATGACCAAACCATATATCAAGTTCAACCATTTGCCAAGACACTCTTGTATTTTTAACAGGAATCTGTATGGTAGACTCTATTATACTGCATTGCTTAGGTAAGATTTGGTTCCTGATTAGCAAAGATGAAAACACCTCAGAAATGAGACAGTTTGTGATAAATTAATATCTCGTCCATGTCCTGGGTAGGAATTAGGAAATGTCTAATTAGAAAGATAACTGGCTGACATGTTTTGCTACATTGAATGACAGACAACGTATGCTAAAAAGGAAATTTTTATCAGAAAAATTACAATTTGTTAAGCTAAACCACTTCACTGCACACACTAATATATTATTTATTAGAATAAATAATTGTGTAGACATATAAATACAACTGTCCATGGTACTTCCACAAAACCACCCAAGCAGCATTTCTATGATTATCTACTTACAATGCAAAATCATGTCATATGCGACTTTCTTTTTTCATATTGACATAATAAAACAATGGGTTAAGCTTACAATATATGACCACACTAAAACAACTTACAATATATGACCACACTAAAACAACGTAAATAGCATAATAAAACGCTGAACAGGAAATCATATGTTTCATAATTAAAACTTATTCTCTATAATGACGTAAACAGGCACAATTCTTAAATAACTTTATTACATGTTCAAGTTGGATTTTACCCATTGGAAAATGAGTCAATAAATCTGCCCTTGCTGGGTAAGTTTTGCAGCGAAAGGTGGTTATTGAACCATTATTGACAGCACATCCATCCATCCACATAGAGAATGAATGGTGACATAGTTTTCTCAGTGTGCAACTGTAATGCTGTTATTACATTAAGTGTAATATTGTGCAAGTGTAATGTCATTACACTAAGTGTAATGCCGTCATACCTTTACAAACGTGTGGTCCTGTAGCTGACTAGCCGTCCACCTCTCATTTGGATCATGTACAAGGCAGTGGCACAGGAAATCCTTTCCTTCCTGACTAAGACTATCAGGGATGGCGGGACAGTTTCCCATTCCCACTCGGAACATGATCATCACGCTGTTCTCCAACTCATACCACGGCCGCTGCAATCACATGCTAGCAATCACATGACGGCAACCTTATAATGACAATCATGTGACAGCAATCATGTGACACACTTGCATGTTATCAGGTTATCAGATTGTATGTTAAAAGTACATTTGTTATTTTTTTCTTAAATTTGATGACCATAGTAAATGTCAAAGCCATTTATTAATGAATAAGATTTCATGATATTATTAATTCATAATTGTCAACATATTAGTGACTCTTGCAGTGGCATATTTAGGGGGAGACCATATGGCCCCCCTTTGGCTTAATTTTTAGTTTTTTACCATATTTTTTTATTGCACTGCTACATGGTAGCATGGGTGACTAGGCCTGCCCCAAACACTTTGGCCTCCCTCTTTGCGAGACCCTAGATATGCCACTGTATACTTGCCACACAATTACGTAAGTTTATGATTCACCGCATCAAAATAGATGTCATTCAGTGCAGCAGAAATATTACTGATGCATGTAATATTCCCATGTTCCAGTTTATTGTGGAATGATGGGTTTTGTATCTGAATGAAACCTTTAACAACAAGTGCGATGTGTAAGAAGTAATGTTACCTTGCCAGACGCCATCTCAATGACTACACAGCCCAGACTCCAGATGTCCGAGGCCCGGCCTGACCCCGCACCTTCATTGTGGGTGATCACTTCTGGGGCCATGAATGCTGCAAACACAGAGCATCAGTAATTATACACGTGCAACAACAAACAACACAGAGAGACTCAAACAATCACAAACACACAATAGTCACTATCAGCGATTTTCTTTAAGCTTTCGTTTATGGTCCCTTGCTTGAATTCCATGGTCCCATGCTCTGTTCCAGTATATGAAAAATTTTACAATCTTGAAAAATCTATGGTCCCTTCCCTGGAATCTACGGTCCGGATTCCGGACCATAGATTGCCTAAATAACCACTGGGGGTCACTACAGATGTACAACCACAAACAACACACAATCAACCATACAACCATAAACATACAGCCACAACCACACAACCAAAATCATTCAACTACAACCATACAGTACAAACCACACAAAGTTCTACAAACTACACAATGACAATCACGCAACCATAACCTCCATCATCGTATGTGAAACCAGAATTATTTGCTGAATTCATCCAGGTATCTTTTTATTTATGGTACGAGTCTTTGAGTCAACGCAGTGAACTGGACCAAGGTGTATCATTGCAAGTAAGACAGTTTCCCCCACGTAGGAGGCCGTGGGAAGCAGGGAACTCACCGGCTGTTCCCACAAGGTTGTTCACTTCCCCTGGCATTGTCGTATGGTTCTTCAGTTTCACGGCACTGCCAAAATCTCCCAACTTCAGCGGGCCATCAGAAGTGAGGAAGATGTTCGCTCCTAAAATCACAACACAACAAACCAACATCTTACTAATATGACTGCTGCATATTGTTGGTCCAGCAAGCTCTAATGTATCGCTGTATAATGGCGCTAATATCTACCGTTTATTTATGCTGCACAGCAAGATTACATTAGAATGTGCTTTATACATTATTAGTAGAAAAAAGTTTGTTGGCCTAAATCCTTGGAAACCTACGCTCAGACGTGCAAAAACCAAAACGGGACAATCTCAAAATCAGTATGCAATATAGAAGTCAACAGATGAATATAGTAAGGAGCTAAGGGGTAATTCACAATTGTCGACATTAACCTACCGGTATTCGTACAAAGCGTACTAAAGGGGGAGTCAATGGGGGAGGGGGTCAAGGCCAGCATACTAATTTTTTAAATGTTAGTTGCATACAAAATATGATCACCGTTCCATCCTGCAGCACCACACAGTGGACTGCTACAGAACTACCATTGTTTGAAATCACATAACCATTCATGGCGTGGCATTGCAATACAGTCTGATACGTTGGAAATTCACAATTTCATGGAAAACAATTATCAGTATGATGTTGTTGGTGTTGTTGGAAAAACACAAAACTTTTACTTATTGAAGACAACTGTTTGTAAACATATTCTGGTAGTTATTATTGAATGTCTTATATAAACGCTCTGTGTCATTACACTGTCACATCAATTTAATTTTCAATGTGGAAAATTATCAACATTTTAAAGTACTAAATCAGGGAGAGTATGAGAATTAGAATGCTTTGTATAAGAAAATGTTGTCAATCGTGAATGGCCATTAAGTAGGGTATTCTTCTGTTGTCACACAGGAACATCTAATCCATGACTTCAGATGAACCAATAAAGTAAAAGGCAAAACAATTAAATTACACATCATCCTTGCACAAATACACCATACTCATCATAAGTGCGACAGTTGAAACTGTACATAGAATGGGTTATATTGGTGGTACTCAGAGGTTTACATTTTTATGGAAGATAGATTGACAATATAAAAAATAGAGACACACCATTATGGTGTGTCTCTAAACCTCAAAGAGAGAGGTACCTTCTTCAGATTTTTACCATAATATATCAAAAGTAATGCCAAAATGGCTGGAATTATAATATTCAGTACAAGACGTATAGAATTATTTTGCAAACCTTTGATATCACGGTGAACGATGCCATTGTCATGAAGAACGTTGATGGCTATGAGAATCTCGGCCGTGTACTTGCGCACCATGCTCTCAGGAAGCCCCTGTTTGGCGACCTCCTCAATTGTTCCTTCAGCACAGTACTCCATGAATATGAGCATCTCGTCCTGAAGGCAGTAATATGTACATCAGAAACCATCACAAATAACATCTCGTCCTGAAGGCAGTAATGTGTACATCAGACACCTTCACAAATAAATCTCATCCTGAAGGCAGTAATGTGTACATCAGACACCATCACAAATAGCATCTCATCCTGAAGGCAGTAATGTGTACATCAGACACCATCACAAATAACATCTCGTCCTGAAGGCAGTAATGTGTACATCGGACACCATCACAAATAGCATCTCATCCTGAAGGCAGTAATGTGTACATCAGACACCATCACAAATAAATCTCATCCTGAAGGCAGTGATATGTACATCAGACACCATCACAAATAACATCTCGTCCTGAAGGCAGTAATGTGTACATCAGACACCATCACAAATAAATCTCGTCCCGAAGGCAGTGATATGTACATCAAACACCATCACAAATAACATCTCGTCCTGACGGCAGTAATGTGTACATGTACGTGGGCTGACATGTATATGGGCTGACATGTACATGGGCTGACATGTACATGGGCTGACATGTATATGGGCTGACATGTACATGGGCTTACATGTACATGGGCTGACATGTACATGGGCTGACATGTATATGGGCTGACATGTACGTGGGCTGACATGTACGTGGGCTGACATGTATGTGGGCTGACATGTACATGGGCTGACATGTACGTGGGTTGACATGTACGTGGGCTGACATGTACGTGGGCTGACATGTACGTGGGCTGACATGTACGTGGGTTGACATGTACGTGGGTTGACATGTACGTGGGCTGACATGTACGTGGGCTGACATGTACGTGGGCTGACATGTACGTGGGCTGACATGTACGTGGGCTGACATGTATATGGGCTGACATGTGCGTGGGTTGACATGTACGTGGGCTGACATGTACGTGGGCTGACATGTACGTGGGCTGACATGTACGTGGGCTGACATGTACGTGGGCTGACATGTGCACGGGCTGACATGTACGTGGGCTGACATGTACGTGGGCTGACATGTACGTGGGCTGACATGTACGTGGGCTGACATGTACGTGGCTGACATGTACATGGGCTGACATGTACATACATGCCCTCCTAGTCTGCCAACACATAATTAATGTCCACTCAACAACCAAGATGTGGTGTTTATTATAGATTAACATTAGCAAACAGTACCGAGAGAAAATACATGTCTAATGAAATACATCCCTTTTCTTCGATATGCATTATCTCATGGATAGAAAATGGCAAATTTCTGATAAGACAGTACAGTAACAACTTCAGCATTATTAATTACATTATACAATGGTTTAACCCAAGACTTATTGTAATCATATAACTATTCACTGATCAGTAACCGCTCATTTACACAAATTTGTCCATCATCTATGATTGACCCTAGCATTAGTTTCTTGTTTTTGCTGGCTATGGCAAATGACTTAACGACTGAATTCATAATTGGGTTGTGTTTCTACAATTTATTATATTTATGTATATTTTAAAGTGGTATCCCCTCTAAATAAATAAAGTGGTATCCCCTCTCTACTTATAATAGAATGAACCTAAGAAGCAAGAGTTGAAGTTAAATGTAAGATTACCTACATAGCATTGAAAATGTCCAGCACGGTCTATGTGATAAATGTTCAGCACGGTCTATGTGATAAATGTTCAGCACGGTCTATGTGATAAATGTTCAGCACGGTCTATGTGATAAATGTTCAGCACGGTCTATGTGATAAATGTCCAGCACGGCACGGTCTATGTGATGTTCCACTTACTCTGTGCACCTCAACCCCGTAATACTTGACGAGACTGGGGTGGCAGATTCCTTCAAAGATCTTTATCTCATCTGCAATATCCTTTATTGTCTGATGGTCATTCGGCTGGAAGCGTACCTGAAAGAAAGTGGTATACACGATAACTGTTATGTACTGCATTAAACATTTACCTTGCAACATACTTTGTTGAAATTCTCCAAATATTTCGGCCGAATCACTCGGCCTTTGTTGAAGGACTGACTATGCTAGGGGTACGTCACATGACCAATGTCATGTAATACAAGCACATTTTGGTGAACCATTCATGTAAACTTAACTAAATCTATCATTACCAACAAATTATTTGTAAAACAAAAATAATTTGATAAAATTCGTCATTCATGTTCAGAACTCCAGCTAATGTTTAAGCCTAGCTAGCTAGAAACTACTGTAGACCCCTTTGGCAGTCAGCTATGGCAATTGAAAATGCAATGTGCTGTCATGAGATATTTTAACCACTACTTTGTGTCAGCAGTTCTGCCACGCTCCATGTGGGGCACATCTCCAGTAGTGAATTACAATTCTTTTCAATCACAACTATTGTAATTACTTTCTCAACGTTTCGACTGCCATCGGCAGCCTTCATCAGGCATTCTGGGATGGCAAAGTTCTTCCTCTGCTCGCCAGTTGTCTTGGCAAGCAGGCCGTCTCATACGTGACTCAATCTATGTCCCCACTCATCTCAATTCATGACTAGAGTTGTCTTTCCGTTTTGCCAATATATGTGTGGTTACAGCTCTTACAAAGGATTTGGTATACAGTCTGTCTTTTTTTACTATCTTCCACTTTGTCCTTTGGATGCACTAGTATTCTCCTGATGTTCTGATGAGGTCTAACCCATGTAGCAATATCATGGTGTTTTAAAATCCACTGTACAGGTTCTGTTGCTCCTTTGACATATGGGAGTGTGACCATACCTTTGGATTTCTCTGTGTTCTTTTCTTTCTTTTCTTTCTTTTTTCCCTTCTGTTCTTTCACCTTCTTTATGGTCAAACTTGGGTACCCACATCTTTCTAGAGCTTTGGCGATGTGCTCCACTTCTTTCTATCTGTCTTCTGGCTCTGATACAATGTTGTTGCATCTATCCAGTAATGTTTTGATGACCTCCAGTTTCTGGTGTAGCGGATGGTGAGATGTGAAGTTCAGATATTGATCTGTATGCGTCTTGTTCCAATACACTAGGAGTTTCACTGTTCCATCTTCCTTTAGTATCATAAGTGTGTCCAGGAAGGGCAGGGAATTATCGCTCTCTTCTGCATATGTGAACTGCTTGTGGTGTCTATGCTGCTGAGATGCTCTGTCAGTTCTTGCTCACACCTCTTCCTCACTACTTCCATCACATCATCCACATCTCTTCCAAAGTTTCGGTTTGCAATTTATTGGCGCTGTAAGAATAGTTTGCTGTTCTAGCCATTCCGTGAAGAAGTTTGCAATCACAGGTGACACCAGTTATGCCAAACTTCTGCTGATAAATAGTGCCCCTGAAGCTAACATATGTAGTTGTGACGATGAACTTCAGCAGTTCCAGCCGTCCCAGAATTCCTGATGAAGGCTGCCGATGGCAATCGAAAATGCTGAGTAATCAAAATAGTTGTGGATGAAGAAAATCATAATTCATATATATATATATATATATATATATATATATATATATATATATATATATACAAAAATGTTTTCCCTAGGCGTATGGCAAGTCTGTGTGTTTCCTGGCGTCGAATGTAAAATAGTTTGTATCTGTGTCTGGTTCCTCATGTATGGGAGGGACTGACATTATGTAGGCGTGCTTGGGAGCCTATGGGGATGGTATATGCATTACCACATTTTCAAAATTGTCCAGATCTCCCCCAAGGGGTGGGGATATTATGGTTGAACCTATGTGGATGTTTGACATACAGATCACATAACTCAGAACAGTAGGAGTTCATAGTTATGTGCAATTGTTAACAATGCTGTGCGTGGCTTCTACAATAGTTCCACGTTACATGGATTACATATGATTTGCGCCAAACGTCCAAATAAGTTCCTTTATGTGGTACGAATGCTTTGTGAGACTGGCAGTTGGGTATGAATTTGCCATTGCCATATTGAATCTTGACTGGGTAAGCGCAAGGAGTCATAAGCTCTTGTGGTGACTGCCTTTTGTTCTGTGCAATGCCTGGTAACTCGGCAGTCTAATACAAATATGTAACAAGATTTAACAAGATCACTTGACTATTTAAACAATGTTTTCTGTGCACATACCTCCTTGAGAGCCATCAGTTCACCTGTCTTCATGTTCACTGCGGCGTACACTTTCCCAAACTGGCCGTCCCCTGCCGCATACAACAAGTACTTAATCAGAGTAAGTCCATCTACTTTTGGTGTGAAATGTATGGGAAATACACGAATTCAGAAGTAAAAATATAGGAATCATTTAACAAAATATAGGAATATTGTTTTTGCACATAGTGATATTTCAGGTGGCACCATCTACTGCTTCGAGTTAACAGGAATCGGTGACTGCCAACTTTCAACATTACGTCACAAAATACGCCGATCTGATGATGGTATGGAGTGACTTGCGCCATACCACAATCAGATCTCCATTCATAGGTGGTCATTGTCATGTAGATTTTTACAAAAAAAATTATTTTAGGACAATTATTAGAGAAACATCACATTTCTGTTAAAATATAGGATAACACAGGAAATATCAGAATTGCAAATCATAAGAAATATAGAACCGGGAACCCTGCATTCATAGTAGCATATCAGACAAGGAAAGAATTCTAACAATTAACCCACCTATCTTGTTGCCACATTTTATGCCATGAGAGAAGGCAGGAAACACTGATGGATGGCGCTATCGCATAGACTTTGATTGCTCTAATTTATGATTATTGATGTTAGGTCAACATTATTATTACAGTGAGACACCAGCTGAATAGTTTTGCCGACTAACATTACTATCAAAAGTTCAGTGAACCATCGATGATAACTATCAATAGTTCAATTTACTATCGATAGAATCGCATTACAACATCGGCTATTACGATACATCGATAGTTCATTGTAGTGTTAAACCCCTGTGCTTGACCTACCTATCTTGTTACCCCTCTGCCACTTGAAGTTCACACGTCGGATGTTGATGTTGTATGTCAAGTCCCCCTTCCAGCTGCTCACTTTGCCGATCACTCTCCGGCTGAACAGAGCCCTTGACCGCTGGTCCTCCAGGTCAGCGATCTCTGCCCTGATACGCTCCATGTGAGAGAGATTCTCCCCTTTCCCGCCTCCCTCTTCCAAGACTTCTGTGACAAGGGAGAAATCCCTTACTTTGGGAAGGGGAAGTGAAACACTCAAACATTTCTAAGGCTGCTTCCTCAATTCAGTTTTTCGTTCGTCTCATTCTCAGACTCATTTTGTAAAAACTCAAACCTATCTAGCACTATGATATGCCAGCTCGTTTGTGCAAATGCGTTATTTGAAGAAACGTTGAACAAACTATTACATTCATTCCAATTCGGCCAAAAAAAACTAATTGCCCGAAATGTATATTCACATTTTTGCAAGCTACCCGATCAGATGATCAAAGTAAATTCTTTTTGATGATTTTATTAAAAGCACACTCTTTCTCTGAACTAACAATGCACATTACTATTCACACAATAGAGATTTGAACATATATGAACCTGATTTGCGATGGGAAACAGCTTTAAATATATTATTTCTAAAATAGCAAAATACGTGCATGGTTCTTCAATGTTAAAGGCTGCTATTTAACACTGAAAACGGTGTTGATACAGCAGCAAATACACAATATGAGATGCTACTATAACATATTGTGCATACCCTGGCTAGAACTCCTATTGTGCATACCCTGGCTAGAACTCCTATTAGGCATACCCTGGCTAGAACTCCTATTGTGCATACCCTGGCTAGAACTCCTATTGTGCATACCCTGGCTAGAACTCCTATTGTGCATACCCTGGCTAGAACTCCTATTGTGCATACCCTGGCTAGAACTCCTATTGGGCATACCCTGGCTAGAACTCCTATTGTGCATACCCTGGCTAGAACTCCTATTGGGCATACCCTGGCTAGAACTCCTACTGTGCATACCCTGGCTAGAACTCCTATTGTGCATACCCTGGCTAGAACTCCTATTGGGCATACCCTGGCTAGAACTCCTATTGTGCATACCCTGGCTAGAACTCCTATTGTGCATACCCTGGTTAGAACTCCTATTGGCCATACCCTGGCTAGAACTCCTATTGTGCATACCCTGGCTAGAACTCCATACCAACATATCAGCATTGAGCGAACACTCGTATACCGCAAAACTGGTTGTGCAATTTTGTCAAGTGCCAAAAACTTAAATATGTTGGCAACATTAAGAGGCATGGTGGATTGAAAGGCCAATACTGGATGGAATAGTGGCAGGGAAATGAAACGGAGGCAAGCCAAGACAAAGATGGGAAGAGGACATCAGAGATGACTTCAGAATGGCGACAGCAGCTTTAAGTGGAGAAAGATATCGATTTCATAAAACGATTTGGGCAGCAACGTCCTGAAAAGGATATGCAAATTGAAGAACCGCCAGTGCCACTGTATAATGTGTTATAGTGTGTAATCTCTGCTAGGTGTGTAGTTGTCAGATGTGTGACTGAAGTGTGCTGTCACTGACAAATGTGTGGCAGATGTAAAACACTCACCATCTGTTGAACTGGAGTGCTGCGGTGATATTTCCGTAACGAGGCTGTTGTCATTTGTATAAAAGAACTCATCCTCATTCTGTCCTGCACCTGTTGGTGACGTCATTCGCCGTGCACCTGTCACATACACTGATCACTAGGCAATGTGTTTCACTGACAGCCATCAAATACAGCTACTGTACTTTAGTTATAGCGATAAATTACAGGATAAATAACTAACTGGTTTTTAAGTAACCTATGTTAAAGTGGATGGTGTAGCTAAATTGATATATTAAAAAACAATTCTTTATAAAAGTGACTATTCAGAAGGTCATAAGTCACAAAACATGTGGGCATATTATGTCATATTTGTTTTACAAATCACCATTGAAATGCAATTTATTTAGGACTACCCCAATAAAAATCTTTGGGGATACCAGACCTGTGACTGGCGGCAAGCCTGCTTGATCAGTTATTAGTAATCAACATTTCATTTTGATTCTAAACCAAACAATATAAATATTCTGAAAATTCAACCAACTATTCACCATATGATATATATCTAATGCTGAAAATACAATTCACAGGTCCATTTCACTGTTAATGAATGACACCACCCGACTAAGTAATGAAGGTGACAGTGCTGAAAATAACGTGTGTTATGTGAGCTTGACATGTACAATGTGTAAGTGGTAAAACGTACAAGTTAAGTTAGTGAATCACAAACTCAGCACGCTGTGTCAAGTAAGTTAATATGGTAAAGCATAACCAGACTTTTGAGTGAATGCTGTCAGGGTGAGTGTCCTATAAAGTGTGCATTAAAGTCATTTCCCTGTGCACGATCGGCATCTCAAGGGGTAATGCAGTCATCTCAAGGGGTAATGCAGTCATCTCAAGGGGTAATGCAGTCATCTCAAGGGGTAATGCAGTCATCTCCAGACTCCAGGTTTACTAGAGTCACCTGCCTGTGCACTATAGTCATCTCCCCATGCACTAAAGTCATCTCCCTGAGTTCCTGCGTACTACAGTCACCTGTGCACAAAAGTCATCACCCTGTGCACAAAAGTCATCTCCCTGTGTCTGCATGACCTTCTAAGTAGGCTAACTTTTTCCACTGAGGAATCTCCAGATGGGTCAATACAAATTGTCTAACTGAATATGTCTTTAAATAAACTATAGCATTGTCTTGTATAAAATCAATGGTGATTCCAAGTTGTATTTTGAGCCATATTTTAATTCGGCACACTTCAATGACCTTTTTACTTGACTGGAATAACAAGTAACACAGATGCTACGGATACTATCCACCACTGGAATAACCAGTAACAGAGATACTAAGGATACTATCCACCACTGGAATAACCAGTAACACAGATTCTAAGGATACTATCCACCACTGGGATAATCACTAACACAGATGCTAAGGATACTATCCACCACTGGAATAACCACTAACAGAGATACTAAGGATACTATCCTCCACTGAAATAACCAGTAACACAGATGCTAAGGATACTATCCACCACTGAAATAATCAGTAACACAGATGCTAAGGATACTATCCACCACTGAAATAGCCAGTAACAGAGATATTATTATTATCATACATAACGTTCAACGGTTCTGACAGTGACCATATGATTGTGGATCACCCAAATATGAACACTCTGACGTGGGCCGCACAACACACAACGTTTAACCTATGCACAAGTGAAAAACAAAACTGCACAAACGACCGCAGCACACGGTGAAGGATTGTGAGACGTGCGTCAACGTTACCTTGATGACTGACATTCAGACTAGAGCAAACCAACGAAGCACTTCTGAACTTGCGATGTGGGAAGACTGTTACAGGAACATGATGAAAACAAACACTGTTTATTTTTCTATTGTTGTCTAGAAGAGTTCCATGTGCACAGTACCTCACACAGTCCACATCACTGTTTAATTTATTCCACTGAAGGAATAACATTTATGGATGCTTATTTGGTAACACTGAATAGACTGACTGTTTTGAAAATAAAATAGTGTGTGCTTTTTAGCATCTATGTTATTTAACATAGACACACTTTCAGTGGTGACATACTCAAATGTATTAAATGATAGATTCATTAATATTTTAAAATGCTGTACAATTTATAACTAATTGCTGACAAAGGTTAGTACATAAACATCATTATCGAAATGAGAGTAGACATATAGTCATTTTCTTTTAAAAGAAATGATAATTATAACACATATATGTATACCGAATGATCACTGATAAAAACTGCAATGTTGACAGTTTCAATGACACCTGTTGATTGATACATCAATGATGCTGACAAATGCACAAACTGTCGTCAGATAATGTTGCGTTGACGGATATGACAATGTTGACACAAATTTTTATTGATCGTTGTTGACAAATATATTATTTCACACTGGTGACATATACCTGAGTATGTGAATGATTAATGGCACAGTTTACCACACGGCCGATAGTTAACACATCTAACTTACACCAGTACCTGGTGACAATATCTAACAATATGATGACACTTACTAGTGACAACATGATGACACTTACTGGTGACAGTATGATAACACTTATTTGTAACAGTATGGTGAAAATTACTGGCAACAGTACACTTACTAGTGACACTTACTAGTGACACTTACTGATGACAGTATGATGACACTTACCTAGATGTGCAGCTGGCTGGTAGGAGGCCGGCTCACTCCGAATGAAGCGAGGACTAGTGACAGATGGAGAGTGGGGCCGACGTGATGGCTCCGGACATGACACATTGCGTATGACGTTGTGTCGGTGAGGTGTCACGTCAGAACTGGTGACATGGTAGGCTGCATGAGAATGACAACTGATATGACATTTGCTAGGAGGTGTGACAAAAATGGCAGACAAATGTTTACTGGGGCTCAGTAGCTCAGCGATTAGAGCACCAGACTGTCAGCGGGGGGAGGGGGGAGGGGGGAGGGGGGAGGAGGGAGGGGGGAGGGGGTTCAATTCCACTTACTGCCATTTTGATACTTAGGAAATGCAGTTCATCCCAGTCTTTCGGAAGAGCCACTAAAAGCCATTGGTCCCTTCTACCTGGTGTCTGTGCCAGGGGAAGTAAAAATCTATTATTATTACATAGACACTTACCGCTGCCAGCTGATGCTGGAGAGCTTTTGTCTCCGATCACATGTGTGATACAGTTGTTGATACACTGCTTCAAGTCCTGAAAGCAAAAATATCTACAGTTTACACAGGGTAACTAAACATATATCGTATTCGACCTAACAAGCAGTACACTTTTTAAAAAATGGGCCACGCAAAAATGTCAAGGAATCTGTTCTTATAAGCGTACACCTAAATGTGTTTCTCTAGAGAATAAGTTAACTGTTTAATACGAGTGGTGTTATTTAGTGACTAGTGTAGAACAACTGAAAAGTGGTGCCAACTGTATAACACCAGATGGCGACACTTGTCAGTTGTTTCACACTAGTCAAATTACACTAATTATGGATCCTGCTAATTAAAAAAAGGGGTGTACACTAATTAGGGCATGAACGCTTAATAGATCGAATATGGTACATTAGTAAACACACTTTGGTGACGTCATCTTGACATTGTTTCACTACGTTTATGCCAAATTAGTTTAAACTGTCAGTCCTGCTAACAAGTATGTATCAACTATTTAAAAGATGCTACCCTGGAATAACCTGTGACGGCTCTGGTGCATAACATAAAGATGAAATCGTGTGAATTTTTTTACAGAAGTACTACACATAATTCGCACAAATCTTTTGTCGTGCGACGAAACAACTGCGGACCCACGCCAACGAATGCTCAATCACGTTCAAAGTTATTTAAATGTCAGATCAGCCAATTTTTGGCGTTCCGATGCTAGGGTTGTGATTTCTGTTTAATATCAATAAACGTTATTGTTGGTACGATGTATTCTTTGCTGAAACTAATTCTTTCTGACTCTCTAATTTGACGTACAAGTTGAACTTCCATAGACAATCGATCCCACGATGCATTCGGTTTACATATAGACATGCGACGTTGAGCAATCAAAACTATGACATTTCGGGTAGCGATTACTACACAGAAACAAAACAGCTATAGCTGAATACTGACCTTGAACTCTGACTCTGTGAGTGTAGCAAGAACGCGAGGTTCACAGGCCACGGGGAGGAAGTCAAGACCCTGATTGGCCCACCTGAGATACAGAGCAAAGTAGTGCATGAATATTTTAAGTAATGTGTAGTCGGTTTAATAACATAGAGTATACTTCTGTTAAAATCATCAAAACAATTGACTCTGACCGTTAGATTGGATAACTTGTGAAAGTGTAAGTAGCCTGACATTATGGATCTGATAAAAAATAATTTCATTGTTTTCCCAACGATTTCAACAAAACTAAATAACACATCTGCACAAACAAGCTAGCATGTCGTAGTCGATATAGGTTAACATTATTGTGAAATGAGTCTTAAACAAGATTAGCAAAAACTGGACCTTTAACAACTAGCAACCAGACTGTGATTCATGAAGTAGAGACTTGAGCAGTTACCTGGGTCTGAGACCTCGACCTCTCTCACATTTCTCTGACACAAACGCCATCCACTGCTTGGCAAAGGCGACCAGCATGTAGGCCAACTTGGCCCGCATCTCGCCCGTCACAAGACGCGTCACCTCCTGGTGGTACTGAAACAAACCAGCACGATTAGGTTTCTATTATTACCAGTGTTCACCACAAACATGTGAGGCATGGTAGCTCAGAGATTAGAGTGCTGGACTGTCCGAAACTGGGGTTCTAGTCCACCTGCCAATGTTTCGAAACATGGGCAATTATGTTAATCCCATTTTGCCTGTGTTGTTCGGAAGAGATACTATATGCCGTTGGTCCCTTCTACCTGCTGTCTATGCTGATGGATGTAAAATATAAACGTGTAACCTTCTCCTGCGAGTTACAAGAGGAGTTACCAGGCGAGACAGATTACAAAATAATAAGATCAGAGAGGACACCTTTACCCCTGAAACCATCACAGATGTAACCAGAGATAGAAGACTCCGGTGGTTTGGGCATGTTTGTCATATGCCAGGAGATAACATCATTAGTCAAGCTTACAAACAAGATTTCAAATGACAGCGGAAGAGAAGAAGACCACTGAAGAGGTGGAATGACCAGACCAGGAATTATACTGGTCTCCTGCTGATGACAGCAGAGCGGCATGCTATAAATAGACCAGAATGGAGGGGTGCGACCTCCCGGAGAATGGAGGGGTGTAAGCTCCCGCAGGACAGTGAGGGGTCAATACGGCCTACGCATTTAAAGTAAATCAAGTAAATCATACCTCAAAGCCGAAGCTGTAGCATTGGTGCAGTGTCTCGCGGTACAACTTCTGGATGTGAAGTTTCTCGACTTCATCCATGGCTGTGATATCCTCAAGGTTGAGCTTCTCGTCGACCTGAGCAATGCCGTCTGCCACCTTGTAACGTAGCTCCATGGCTGCATTCTACAGAGAGAGAAAGGATGTCATTATTATTAATTCTTACCATATTGCTATATGATTTTTGTGCTACATTTATTTGACAATAATTTTATTACTAGTACCGGTAGTTGGGATACTGATTTTCCGCGACTGTGAAAAATGGACAGTATTAACGGAATCAATGGTTTGAAACGGAATTCACGTTTTTTAAATGGAAATTCCGTGATTGTGGAAAACAGGCAGAATCCATGAAATTGATGTTTCTAAAGAGAATTTAATGGAAATTCCAATTTGCATAATCAACATTAAACATCTACAAAATTATTCCGCACTACATAAAGGATGGCTTATGGCATGAGGCATAGCATGCAGCCACCATGTTATGCAGCAGGCCTTCACCTTTTATACAATTAAAACTTGTTTATCCGAGCACAGCCATTAACAACTGATGCGGGCAAAACAAAAACTGCCTCGGTTCGTTGTCTGGTTGTCCACTGGGTGCAACTAGACCAGTGAATTAGACATGCAGTTCACTGACTAATAAATTAATTAATGCATTAATTGCCTGTAAAAGAACAAAAAGGGCAATAATTATTAATTGTACCATATATCATGGTTGAAAACAGTCATTTGAAATGGAAGTTGTCTTTTTCAGAAACAGAATTTTGAAATGGAATTTGCCTTTTTTGAAACAGAAAATCAGTGTCCCTATAGTAGCAGTTTAGTCTATTTTAAAATAATTCTTATGGTTCCAATTCTTATAACTAGTAGTATTTTAGTATATTTATATATTTTTATTTATTTCTTTTTTGTTAGAAACGAGGTGGTTTCATCAGTGACCATAGCAGTTTTTTTACATAATTATTAAAGCAGGATATTATAAAACTGTCTGTGTATATTCACCAATGGTGAAATAAGACAAAATAGCTAGACGTCGACCAGGTGAAGCACGCAGTGAATGAGAACCTTGTCTTACCTTGAGTTCGGCCAGGGAGTCGGCTATTGCCTGGTGACAGGACGTCTGTTCGTTGATCAGCTGGACAGCATTATCCATCAGCTGCTCAAACTCCTCGCGCTGACTCACCAGTTGAGACGAGTGCGTGACAATTAGCATCAACCCGTTCACCTGTAACACAGGGACGATGTCTCAAACTCAGACTTGCTGGCAAGTCAAGTCAGTGACCTCCAAGTCAAGTCTCAAGTCATCTCTCGGAATTCCAAGTCAAGGCCCAAGCCACCTGAGTTCACCAATCACCTAGATTGCTGTCATTTGCATGCAGTAATTATTCGTGGGAAATTTAAGCGGATGTTGCCCCACCATAACATTAGCCAATCCTAATAAGTACTTAATAACTAATGTATTCACTGTGGCCTATCACAACAATATGGTCTCATTTTGTGTGTGTTTCGAGCCTCCAGACTTGTTGGCTAGCTACAAACTGGCAAGTCAAGTCAAGTCTCGAGGCATCAGAATTCCAAGTCAAGTCACAAGTTATGAAAATGGGCGACTCAAGTGCAGCTCGAGCCAACCCCTATGACTCCAGCTTGGATAATAGGTACCCAATGTGTTAAGTAGACTTGGTGCGGTCGATGAAAAAAAGTGGTATACTTTATATCAACTGCACTCAATCTGCTTAAGATGTTCATCTGCAGTCGCACAATCAACACGTTTGACTTTATACCATTATCGTTTTAGTTTAACCAGAAATGGGATAACCATTACCTCAATGTGAGACAGTACAATGGCGGTCTCGGCCGTCAGTTCCACCCTCACGGTCGACCCCTCCCACTGAGGACATTTCACCTCGTGCTCGATCGCCGCGGCACACCGGATGAGAATGAGGTAGCCTGCGTGGGGAGAGGTGTCCGTCACTGATGTGTCCTCTCTACCTGACGTCACGTTCAACAGCTGCATAATCTGTTGACGATTGTCTGCGATCTTGGCCGGCACAAACATGAGACATCCCTTGAAGAGCGGGGCGACAAGCTGCAAGGGCAAAACATAATATGTATTTTTATTCATAATGAACACTGATGACAATATGAGCTTATAGGCAATAATGAGGGACCATTCATTTAACAACAACAGGCAATGATGCAGTTTAGCCAACTCCCCCTTGTCCAGTCTGCACAAAACCCGATTGAAATAACCCCTGCTGTTGTTGCGGGCATGAGCAAAAGGAGGGATTGGCAATATTTTAGTCACACAAAGTTATCACGTTAGGACATGCAAGGGACATGACACTGTCATCACTCAATGGATTGTATTAGATGGTATACATTTTAAAGGGAAAGTATGATTTTCATTGGTTAATCAAATGACTGTTTAATGGACTTTGTTACACCGAATTTACCAGTATTTATAACATCTCTGTGGTTTCAAAATAATACCCATACAAAATGTGTTACGTGATCTTTCATATCTTAATATTTAAGAAAATGGATAATTTGGTGATGAAAAGTTTTATGACATTTTCCCTTTACTACATCACGTGTCATTGTGGTATTTTGCAGAGTTCTTCTTGCATTCGACCGTGATTTATCAGGCATAAAATCCATAAGAAGTATTAAAAGCCTATGTTACAACTGACATCATTATATGTCAGATCTCACAAACCCCCAGAATGCAACAAAACACGTGCTGGCACTCAAATGTTGACTTACTCATACTATGCTCCACGACTGCATGGCTTTGTGCCACTATAAACAGTTGGTCTAGCAGCTTCCTACCTTCACATGCTTCGTATCTGTCAGTTTCTTCAATAGGTCATCGGCTCCCACGGAAATAGTGAAACCAGCTGCTATTTCCAAGTCCTACAAAACATGAATTACTATTGTCAAGTCTGTGTGTGTGTGTGTGGGTGGGCGGGCGGGCGGGCGGACGGGCGGGCGGGCGTGCATGTGTGTGGTGTGTGTGGTGCATGCGTGCGACTATTATTGACATACAGTAGGGTAAGACATGAGAAATTGCTACTCCCCTTTCCATCTAGCCATAATGCTTGAAAATAAGAACTTTGAGGTAGCCAGACAGTCACATATCATCATGTTTATCTGATTACAATATGGTTGCAGTAGAAGCAAAACACGCAGTACGATATTCACATTAATTTTTTAGTTTCATAATTATACAAATTGTCCTTATGAAAGTGGGACTATGTACAATAGCCAGGGGAAACTGAGACAAAAGACGTAAATGCACAAAATAGGTTAATACGAATATAGTAATGATATAAATGTATCGGTTGTAGGTAATATATAAGAAAAATATTCAAATGAAGACATTCTAATATTGCAAACACTCAGAGGGGGCCTTCTTGTCCAGTTGGTGGGCTTCTTATCCCATGACAGGGACCTCTGCAAAAATGGCAACAACTGATAATGAACACTAGGTCATTCCTAGCACATAAACGATATATACTGAAAGGATTCTTTCCTGCATACGTTGTCCCCTTGTGGGGGGTTCTTTACCCCACCCAACCCTACCTTAACTACGTAATTTCTCACAACAGCGTTCTGACCTTTCGGAGCATTTTGGCAAAGCCGAGGGCCTTTGATGCTCGTTCCCTGGCCTCGTGGAAGAGCACCTTGAAACGACGGCAAGTCTGGATGATGGCCTGTCTGAAAACACAAAGGACAGAATATGGTCAAAAAAGATCTGAGAATTTATATACATGTGTGTGTGCATGCGTGCATGTATGTGGTGTGCAGTGTGTGCCTGTGATTGTGTGTGCGCACAATTTGTATTGTGCATCTCACAAAATGCAATATTGATATGTGACCATTTGGTTAGACCAATGCTGTGTCTATGTTTATAAATACAGTGGACTTAACTTTATCACTTCAGAGGACTTCACTTAATCACTTAGGACCAGAGCAATTTGATTCTATTAAGCGGCTGATTCACTGAAATGATGCATTTCGACACAGCACGAATAGGGAATAATTCCGTCCCAAACAATATATTTGATTCTACTAAATGACTGATTTTGCAATTCTGTTGATATATGTTGTAGGATCTCCCGATTTCTAAGTTTATGCCAGAAACGCTACTGTAGTCAAACAATGCTGATACTTGTTCTATTCTGTACTTCAGTAATCACATACAAAGCTCTTAATGATATATTTGTATAATACTATATAATACTACTTTAGTAATAATTTATCACGGTTTACTTTCTGAATCAAAAACCTGTTCCCGCCACACCAGAGATCCACGAGAAACTTGGCAGTGAGACAGCAACAAACATGTTACACCACACTGTAAGCAAAGACACAGTGAATTTCACTGCAGAAGGAGCGGACATAGAAAGAAACGACCCGTGCTGTCACCTGGGATGACCGACCTGCTGTTCCGTCCAGCCGCCTGCTCAGAGTCCTCCGTCTCCACCAGGGTGCTGTTGTACAGCTCATTGATACACTCATCCATCCCCGTCTCGAGGAAGTGAGAGATCGAGTGAAGCAGACTGCTGGCCATCAAACTGTATGTAGAACGACCAGTCAGGCAAGATTTGTTACATGCAATTAAAGGGTACAATGATATTCATTAGTTAACTGAACGACAGTTTTATGGAACATTGCGACACTGAATTTGTTACGTGCTACTATCATGATGTTTCATATCTTAATGTTTTAAGAGATACATGATTTGACGATTAAATAAAAAAATTATAAGTCCAGTTTGACGCACCAGAACCTGTTGGCGGCGTTTGCCTCGCCACTGCGGATGTGTGGACAAACTTTCTTCGTGAAGTTCCACTCCTCCTCCAAGAAGTTCTTCAGCCGCTTTGACATCTCCTGCAGGTTCTGGAGGCCACACATCCACGTCTGGAGGTAGTCGAGGTACATCTGGAACAGAATTAAATTGTACATTATAGATAATATATTTAGTGATAAAAAAGTCTAGCTAAAATACACTACATTATCAAAGAAATATCCACCTATGCCATAGTGCATGGTGCTGCCAGTCAATACGTTGACGGCTTCTTGAAATGTAATTCTCAAAATTGCGACATAATACTGGCAGTTATAGCAACAACTAGTGACGCCTTACCCTTGTATTACATAACTTGGGACAATCATAGAAAAGATACACGACGTTGTGAACAATTGTATGTAATTGTTTGCATAATTTTATGGATAACTGAACATAATAACTACAAAGGGTAATTTGATTGTTGCTACAAAGGGTAATATCGGGGTGAATTGTTTTTTAAATAAAACTGAAAACCCTGACTGTGGGGTCGTATATGAACCCCTGAAAGTTTGGCGTCCGAGATGCAAAGTGTCTAGGAGTAGCATAACATACAAACACACATACATACAAACATACATAACATACAAACACACATACATACATACATACAAACATACATAACATACAAACACACATACATACATACATACAAACATACAAACATACACACATACACTTGCTGGATAATAGTAAGATTGTGATATATAATCAAAATATGTTGGAAACAGCAAGGATAGTTTTAAGCCCATGATACTTTAAATTGTATTCAGAGAGGACCTTTAAAGATAAGACCATCTGTTGTGGTACCTCCATCATCTGTTTCATGTGTTCGTCAAATGGCTCGAGACCGAGCTTGGTCTGTTCGTGGTCCTCTGTTGACAAGACAACCAGGACCATTTCTTGGTAGTACTGCTTCATCCTGACGGCTCCAGACAGACCTTCCTTGCACTCTCGGATCAACTGCAATGACATATTCCATAACTGATCAGGTTTCTTTCCCAATTATTTGTGATGAAAATGTGTCTTAAAGGGAATAAAGACACAGGAAAAAACTCATGGAAATAGTATTTTGGCTAGGAAAAGTCACAAGGAAATAAAGTCACAACAATGTTTTACTTGAAGACTATATTACATTAAATACAAAGGTACAATCTGGAAATTTTTACTGATAACTGAGCACAATAAAGTTTGATGATTAAGATGAATACTCCCCATGGATATGACTAATGTATACAGTATTTCTAAAAACATAATTACATTTTAAAACACACCTATTGAGTGATAAAATAAGTAATTTATTACAGTGTAGTATTTAGCATTATTGGTTTGAATTTAATTAAATATAGCTGGTACCTTTAACATGTAACTTAGCTGAGACTGATATAAGACACCACTTCCCTTGACAAGTGTTACAAATACAAAGTATGTAAGCATTGAGAATACAGAATGTGTCTTGTAGCCAGGCAATTGACATTTATATCTCAGACAGACAATGCTGCTATGTATCTGCATACTTAACTACAATCACATATTCTGTTAGGCGGCTAAACAGTGTCTACATTTCTAGCTGTCTAGAAACACACAGGAAGGAGGTGGTGATGGTATCTTACAGAGCTGACAAGCTAAGCCATTTTGATAAAGGAGACATGCATGGAATGTTTATGTTAGGCCTGACCAGTTATCTCCACATAAAAATGCAACACATAATATCTTCAACACAGACAACACTGCTGCTTCACAAATACCTGACATGTATATTGGATTTTTTTATGGAAATACTTACAAAATACTATGAAATCCAAATTTATTGTAATCCTTGCTCATGGGGACTTGCTGTAAGGTATTTGAACACGGGGAGTTAAATAAAGAAGTGTACTATAAATATTGTATTTGTATTACAATATCGAGTCTTTCTGTCAGTGACTGTCACACAATGATATATTATTCATTCATTCACATTTTTATGATTATTGTTTGTACGTACCATTGTGCTAAGTTATGAAATGTATGTCAAACATCCACATAGGTTCCTTCATAATATCCTTACCCCTCGGGGATTTTTTTTTATGTGTGAACCATCCCAATGGGCCCCCGGGCACACATAAAAAATTTCAGTGAAATTGACTGAGGGAACATACAGACAGGGTCACAAACTACTTTATAAATATTATAGAAGTTGGGGTGTGGCTTTAAATGAAAGTGCAGCTTTAAATACAATATTTACGGTACCTGTCTAACACTGAGCAGTGATGGGTCTGTCGCTGGCCTCTGTTCTAGGCGCAGTTGGAGGCACTCGTGAACGACATCCAGCAGAATACGCACAAGAAACAAATAGGTCAGCTTGAAAGACGGCAGTTGCATCTCACGAAATTGCTGACTGGTGGTGCCATGCATTGCCAGTAGAGAGAGGTCAACTTCGGAACTGGCAGGAACCTGTGGAAGGCCCTCTAATGATGCCGTCGAAGACACAATGGTCAAATCAGCAGGTGCTGACACCTGTTGCAAGAAGGTTACATACACGATTATTGTGCCTTGAAACTTTTAATGACGTATGCAGTAAAAATTATTGCAAACATACAATGTTTTCAATTATACAGTTAGACTGGAACACTTTTTGAAACGACAAATCACAATTTTTGGGTGTGTTGGTATTGTACACAGCTAATCATGTGGATCTTTTTGTATTTTTTATTTTATTCAGGTCCAACAGGTCAGAAGAACTAGTAACAGGACTGGTAACAAAATATAAGAACAACACGTATAAATAATAAAAACAATAAGAACAATAGTTATAATAAGGGTATAAAACCACACAATACCGATATTACTAACATAGCAAGCTAAGACATTAGCATTATACATAGAAATGCTTTTGAATTACAGATCTGAAGGTATTGGCTCCTATAAACATACTGTATCACAAGTGGGTTCAGTTAAACACAAAGTTTTGTAAGTAGTATAATATATCTATTTAAAACTGAGTATTACGTTGATTCTGCTGTTGGAAATTCTAAACGGAGTGTAGTTTCACACCAGAGAGATCTGTTTTACATTAAAGCACCAAATTCCTTAACAGTGTATTTCTACCTCTTTTAATAAAGTTCTATACTAATTCAGGGGTTCCTTGTATTGTGCCATTCTAAAATAATTTTGAATGTTTGCTGATGAACGACTGGTATTAGATGACGGCCACCAGCCCCAGTTTGGGAACCTATGCACTTATTCCAAGACAAAATGTAAATAATTGATATGTCCAAGTCTGGCTCTTATTTTTAAACGTTAGCTTACATATGTTGCAAGCAGGCATGCAACATTCAAGACACATGTAACTAACATGCACCAGTTGACATACAGGATAAATCCAACTCAAAACAGTTTGCATCTCTGCAAGATCTGAATGTTTATTATTTTCAATAACTGAAATAAAACATAAACTATAATAAACTAATATACTGATCAGGAACCTTGGTTCCATGCTAACTAGAACAAAAACCATACTTGGGGTCAATTACATTGTAGTTAAAATTCCAGTTCTGGAATTGATATTAAGTTTCTAGAGGTATTTGGAATTCAAATTTAATGTAGTTGGTTCCTCAATTACTTTTCAGTTACTTTTTCAGTTCCATCGTGTAACTTTCATACTTAAATTATTTGTTACAAATAATCAGTAAAATATAACGTTATGTATACAATACAAAATACTTCTATAGCACTAAAATCCTCGGGAGACCCGAGCTCAGCAGCACACCAAAACAAAAGGGGTTAAGCAGTTCCTAATCAGGGCTGAGGTAAATTTGATTTAATCTATTCCAATTCAAATTCCATCCAATTCAATCAATTCCAATTCAATTCGGTTTTTTTCAATTAATCGTTTTCAATTAAAATTCCAGCTCAAATCTTTCAATTCCAATTCAATTCCGAATTAGTTCTATGGGAGTTTTTCCAATGCAGACACATGGGATACTAGTAATAGTAATATGTAATTGTAATAGATGTTTTTTCTGTAATGGTAAATACTAACAGAGGAACTTTTTTCAAAAGTAATAGTAATAGATCCGAAAGTAATAGATAATAGTCCATTGCTTTTCTATTACATCTATTGCTGCAAACTTACAAAAAACAGGTTTGTTTGCATGTTATTCCAACTGCTAGTAATTGTAAACAATGTACAGACAATGGCTGAGCCATTGTTTAAACATGAAAAGACCAGTAGGCTGATCATTTTATGGTTCTCTAAAACTAGATGTTATTTACTGTTAAATATTTCAATATTTTGGAATTGGTATTTTTAAAATACACTTACTTCCTGGATGACAACATCGGCATAGCTGGGAGTGGTTTTGGGTTTCTGGAGTGCTTCTTTAGCCCGCTGAAGCGTGCCTGAGGTGAGGCGGATGAGCCGTAACAGCAGCTTCCGCATCCCAGTTTTCTTGAGTGTTCGGTCAACAAAGTGCCGATAGATATGCGTAAGACAGATGTCCTCGACACTTGTTCGACAATTCGAGTTCATGGATGTCTGATGTTGGAGATCGTTGGCTACGGCTGCAGTGTCGGTCAAGGACGTTTCACTAAGGTTGAAGCGGACATTTTTACCACTATCAGATGGCATGTGTGTTACTGACATGTCTGATTCACTGTTGGATTCACTGACAGTGGTGCAATCTTTGGTTTCATGCTGTGTGCTTAGAGCAATGTCCAGCCAGGGCCACTGAAGTCCATCTATTGTGTCGACATGTAATACTTTTGCCATCAGCTGTAGTTTGTGACCAAGATCCTTCACAATGTTCATCCACAAACACAGAGTGTCGACACGCTGCTGGAACTCGGGGGTATCGTACAAAGGGTAATCCTTACCCAGTGCCTTTGTCGTGGGGTACAAATGTTCCACAGCATCCAGCTGATCCAGCACGGCAGACACCTGCACCAAGGCTTCCTTCTGGATGGTGGTCATTTCGGACAATGGCTGTGCACATTCCCACATGCAACCGTCGAGACATGTCCCCAGTCTTTCCGCCATGTCACTGTCTGAAGCACGATGTAGATCCGAGGGCCTGCTAACTGGGTCACTGTCCTGGTCACTGGTCTCACCTTCTGGAGACACTTTTGTGACACCACCAGAGTCCCTACTCTTGTGACAGACAACAGAAATGCCATTGTTGTCACCCGACTCAGAGACAGCACCACAAGGCACCACATCGGTCCATCTACCCATCAGATCATCAAGTGTCACTTTAAAATTCATCACCTCATCCAGCACTACTGTTACGTTCTCTCGTTCCTCGTACAGGAACTGGTCCTGAAGCTTCAATGTCCGTCCACTGTACCAAGCCTGAAGCTCCAGCCAAATCAAATCATTCAACTTGTTCTGCCACACTTCCTGTTCGCAGCTCAGCTGCCTCGAGTACGGTCCAATTTTACTCTCCTTCTCCTTCCGTGCCAAATTTCCTAGGTTGATGAGCAATGAGAAGGTCTTGTAAAACATGATTCTATCCTTTGGGCACTTGGGCGGAGTGACCGGCTTCTGACACGTGGAATCAGATTGAGTCTCATCTGTGGCTGTCTGAGGAACCAGCTTTGGGTTGAGGCACATGAACCGGTCAGACGTATCGACACTCATTGTCTGCTGACACGTGGAATCAGACTGAGTCTCATCTGTGGCTGTCTGAGGAACCAGCTTTGGGTTGAGGCACATGAACCGGTCAGACGTATCGACACTCATTGTCTGCATTTGCATGGCCGGGGCGTCCATCGATGCCAAGTCACTCGAACTTAGTTTCAGGTCTCTATCATAAGCACGGGATGTTGTGAAATTCTTCATTGTATCTTTTCGTTTCTTTGCTGATAACGGCTGCTCAAAGTGACCCCCTGCTTCAATCTCAGATGCGTCAAGGTCAATGTTCACGTGGCACGTGCCATCTGACGCGCTGCATGTCACGGTGTTTGAACAACGACCTTGACTCGGGATGTTCTGACCAGATGATCGACGGTGCCTGTTCTTCTCAATGGTGTCAGTTTTGTGGTATTTCTGCTTCGATCTCTCTTTTGTGCGCTTTGTGTGTCGAGTGTTTGTAGGTGGATTGATACTGTACCAGTCTTCGTCCGATGTGTTTGTCTGTGACATCACCTCACAATCGCATTCGTTGTCGGCATCGGATTCAGTGTCGTTGTCAAGTTGTAAACTTAAAAAATATAATTATATGTTATAGATTAAACATAATTCGTAAATTTCATTCATATATATTATCAAATTATGTCCAAGCCAGCTCCGTGTTGATAGTTGATATATCATGTATGTCATAGTCTCATAGAATGGGAGTCATCAAACTATTAAGTATGACTGCATTGTGTGCAGCACACATAAGTCTAATATAATAAGATATTCGTCGCGACTCCCATAGTGACAGTCATATACCCACTCTGTCTCTGGTCTGTGATTCTGACATTTGCAAAAACAATATAGATCACGACAAACAAACAATAGCTCGATAACTTAATTACGTGCTAAATCGGACATCGTCTCATAAAATAAAGCTTACATTTGTGTAGCTGTGGTGTCATCAACAGAAGGGTCATTTTCTTCTTTTTGCGGGTTCTCTTGAGGTTCGATCGATGCCATTCTCGCGTCTACGGTGTTTTGCTAGGGAACCCGGAAATTCGGCAATGGAACGGATTGTGGGTAGAAATATATAAATATTCGTCACTAGGCCGCGCCACATTGAAATTGCCTCGCCTGTGCGATCACCTAGATGGCGTAGCTGTTTTGGCCTTCTGAGAAGGGATGTAACCATAGACATAAATAGAACACCCGTTAGTTTATAGGGGGGTGATTTTTGATGTATCTCTATGGATGTAACCAACAGTCAGTTATAAAGAACCATAAACTCCAATTACATCGATTAAAAAATATATTAAATGCTTCATAAAGTGTCAGTTGCAATTGTTCATAGGTTTATTACAACATTAAAAAAGTTCAAAGTACATGTCCCACTGCTCATTTGACATTTGTAAACATGGTTTTTATTATTTTACTACTTACCACTTAGGTGAATTCATGCAGTTTTGCTGCCAAAAGTTTGATTCAATTGCAATTGTCAATTATACAATGCTCAAGTACAATAGCAGTCTTATAAAAGTTAAATTATGTTGTTCTATACTAGTATAAATTGTATACAACCCACGTCTATTCGAAAATCCAGTGGAATTGCACATACAGTGTATATTCTGAAGACCGACTTATTTTGAAAATTGACACCGATTTCATCTTCTCGCCAATCAAAGTCAACACCAAACATAAAGCAAGGTAATACTAAGACAAACATACTTTTATAAAGCTCTTTATTAATCCGTCTGCCATGACTCTCAAGTCAAACCTTCTTAACATGGCAAGCAGGAAAGACTGGTATATGGTAATATTGCCCTCATATGTTTTGTTTAAACTATTATGATAAATGTTGATATACCTAGTTTAAAAAATAATGTCCACATACCCTTGTAACTTTATTCCTGCATGGCTGCCAACTTTGGTACGGCAGAGAACGTGTTTAGACAGCCTGTATTGTATCTTACAGTGTGGCGTCATACGACACAATAAACTAAGCCACCTAGAGGTAATTACATTTACAGTGGTGATTATTTTGTACTAGAACCAATTATATAATAATCGATGATTGTGTAAAGTTCTTACGCCCGATTGTCCTATAGAAATATAGCAAGTGTGCCACATGATTATCACATTTAATTAGCTGTTAATTCTACAGATGTTTGGCATGGACAAACGTAGGATCATTGTTATAATGCAACTAATGTGGACATTGAACAACTGTTTGGACAAGTGATTTCTGCAGATTTTTCACACATCGCTGTTAAAATGGATTGTAGAATTGTTTTGTGGCTCCCACTCCTTAAGACAGTTCACACAGAGAAGTAAGTTTATACCAAATTCTTTCTTCAGTTTATACGTCTAAGCAAGTTCACTGGCTATTTCAGGATGTTTCTATTTCACTTGTTAGTTTAGTTTAATCGTCCTGCCTATGCACATTGTTAAAATACGTCAGATCACCACACAAATAACAACTGGTTCATGCTACCTATGTGTGAATGCAGGATTAGATAGAGCTGCAATTTGCATAATTGACGAGACAATGTTTGGAGATGTACGACAGCTTGCAGCACAGTTAAACCTGTCTTCAGCAACTGCTCAATGGATGATCGAAAGTGGCCTCTAAGGTAGCTAGGGTGGCTATTATATGCTTGTCTTGAATTGGTTAGTTTCAGTAGAAGTTTTAAAGTTAAATTAACAATTTATTCACAGAATGTAGTTGAAATACTACATAATATACTATATTTTTTATATTTGGTGATGTTATAAGGTTTTTATTTTTTGTAAATTTGAACAAATTGCAACTAAAAACGAAGTTTAATTGTTTTAAGACAATCCCCAAAGAAATAAATGGCACACATATAAGCATGACAGTGTAACTGCTAACTTTATGGCAAATTTAAACCAATTATGTGTGCTACACCACCCACCGTGAATGAATTAAGCAAAAGTTGAACGACAGCCTAAGCTAAAGTGGCAGTGTATTTTTTTATACAAACCCTACACCAATCATAATTTACATTGCGTGCACGTAGACGCGTTCTGCCGTTCATACGCAAAATTGCGCTGAAAACACAATCTCAACAAATGCTTGTTTTTGTGTTGATATTTACGGTCCCCTTAATTTGCCGCTATAATAGCCAATCTGTACTTGTAACGTGTTGTCATCAATGGTATCAAGTTACGCCAGTCACCTAACTAACTCGACGCAAGGTGTGTGTACGGTCATTTTGATTGGCCCGTTACCCCGCGGGCTCACCAGGTCACATACATGTCAGCTTTTCCGTTCGTGTCAGTATCAAAGACACGATAAACTACGTTAACGCTCACTGAACGCTGATATCTGCTGGTTTAAGTACATGATTTAGTTAGATAGATATAATACCGACGTGCACTACTAGAACGAATATAGCTGGTTCGAACATCGTAGCGCACACATTGTCGCATTTCCGGGAATATAAGGGGATTTCCAAAAGGACTGCGTTTTTAAAGGATGTATTGGCAAAATATGACGTTAGTGCCGGTTGATTTGTTGGGGTGTCGACGTTTAGTTTAGTATATCCTAGCATGTTATGAAGAAAAAAGTGAAACGCCCCAACCACCCTAAATACAGGTGGTCTCTTAATACAGGTTGTATCTTGACTTCAGTCATTAATGACAGGTGGTCTTTTGAGCAGGTTTGACTGTATTACGTATATCTACTAGTGCCCTGCGCGGGCCGGGCTTTTGGTCCAAGCCCGGCCCGGGCCTCTACATAATCTCGCGGGCCGGGCCGGGCCGGGCCTGGGCCTACATACTGCGGGCCCGGGCCGGGCCTGGGCTGAAAACAATTTAAACACATCGGGCTTGGGCCGGGCCTGGGCCTAGTGTGAGCGGGCCGGGCCGGTCCGGGCCGGGCCTGGGCTGTGCCTGGACATAATAAAATATTCATACAAAACACCGATTATTACTTTATTTTTTTTAATAAAAACTGATTATAAATTGTAATTCCGTTTAATGAATGCTTAAAATTATTTCTTTAGTATTATATAGTTGCAAATTGAGACCTTGCATGGAATCTAATGACCCCATAAGTTCACTTGGCTGGAAGTAGCCAGCCCCAAATGTTTACTTTAGAAATATTTGCAGAGGCAATCAAGCCATGATTAACAATCAACTTATCACCCTTTGACCATACCAGTGGACATTCTATTGTCTAGGTCTACCCTCCAAACATTGCCCACCTGAAAGACCTGCCCACTGCCAAGTGCACACTAGGCCACTAGCCCACTACCCAACACAGTTGGTAATTGGTATTTCTCCCCAGTCCCAATTCATTCACACTTGTACTAATTCACACGTCTGAACCTGTCTGTCTCAGGCTAGTGACTGCAGGCCTGCTGAAAATGCCACTGGGTGTCAGTGCCAGTGGGTGACATTTAATTCAAATATCATATTAAATTATGTTAACTTAGTTTAGCTAATTCAATTAACAATATAAATTGGGATTATGGCTTGCATATGGATTAAGTCAGGGTTAGATAAACAAATATCCTACCCTAACAATAAACCAATACATTAAAGCCAAATATAACAAATGTTACCATATTTAATAGTAATGACACTAAGAAGTTTTTCTTTATTTTTCTTCAGGATATTTGTAAGTTTGAAGAAGTTGGTGGTGCTGAATTTTTAGAACTCATCCAGCACACTGTGGACCTTTTTTATTTAATAAAACAATAAGTATGTTTTACAGTTTATTTGTTTTTCGTCTTTGTTATAAGATTATAGGTTTATCTTCTCTAAACTTAGCGGGCCGCGGGCTTGTGGGCCGCGGGCTTGCGGGCCTACCCATCTTTGGCCCACGGGTATGGGTCGGGCTTGGGCCTGAAACTTGCAGGCCGGGCCGGGCCTGGGCCAAACATTCACGGTCTGGGTCGGGCCTGGGCCTAAATTCTAGTTTGTGGGCCTGGCTTGAAAAATTATTGCGGGCCTGGGCCGGGCCTGGACTCTAACTGCTAATTGCGGGCCGAGCTTGGGATCAAATTCTAGGCCCGCGCAGGGCACTAATATCTACACATGCTACAATAACGGCCAATATTTCGCAGCCTGGTGCATTGCGTAATAACTGGGTAATAGGCAAAACAAAAAGGAATGCATTTCAGGTGCACAACTACATATTTAATGCGTCATTGTATTGCCAGTTGTCACCAGAAGCACACCAAGACTGATCACTGACCACCCGGTTGCCAGGTAAGACGTTTACATTACATGTACATTACCATATATGTACATACATACATACATACATATATAAATATTTCAAGGTTCCCACACTATTTACAGAATTGGCATAGGACAAGCGATCGATACAGACATTTTAGAGCAGTTAACACAACCATATTTAGGTGCATACCTCAAAGGACCATTCTACACCAATACAAATCTACATAAGAGCAGGACTAACACGACCAACATGCAACACTTAGCAATTAAGTGTGCCAGTCGACAGACCAGCTATCAGCTGCTGTCAAGGTGTTAGAGAATGACTAACATTCAGAATAATTATGCTTAAATTAACATAGGTTTGGTTCACCCCCACACCTCTGCTTAAACGCAGAGAAACCATAAGTCTTCTAGATAGCAACCACACAACTAGGGCCGGAACGATACACTGGTGCATCGCGATACACACTGCATGGTACGGTACATGATATACAATATCCGTGTCGCGGTACACTACGATATGCGATAGCGGTAGGCATACCATTACTCGCTTCACCTTTGTGAAGCAATTAACGTTCAACGCGAACCACACCTGGCTGTGTATCGATAAAATAGCGAAATGTAACATGCAGTACGTTTCCCACATGTATATTTAACTATAATGTATGTAAAATCTTTACATTATTATTTTTTTCAGTGCACGCCTGCAATTTGGATCTCGTATGAGTGACGACATGACGTCTGCTGTAGCATTGCTTTGTCAACGTGATAAATAAACATGTTTTAGTGTTGTATCATTCTAGTCAGTGTAGCCTGTATTGTGATATGTATCGTATCGTGACCTCTGTATCGCGATATGCATCGTAATGGGAATCGTTCCGGCCCTACACATAACCCTTTAATGCTCATATCCTGATAAGAACTCAAATGACCATAGCAGTTGTGTTTCTTGTAGATAAAGATTGCCGAATTCCACAAGCAAAGCAGGCACCAAAATAACAAGCTTCATATTTGCATTTGTGCGTGGCGCGTCGTTTATTGGAAAATTAACTTTTGATTACAAATTTGGTTAAGGAATTTAACGATACAAACATTGTCACCTCTGCAGCATTATATTACGGATTACATTTTAATCAGACATGTAAAGCTGGGTTTATACAATGTATCGCTAGGTCATTAGAAAACGTTCTATTGCACGCGATGTCGTTTCAAAATAGGATCAGTCCTATTGCATGTGACGTCACATCAACGCATTGTGGTGACATGGAACTATGAAGTTGCAATCTGGTCGCATGCAACGGCATTGACTCGTCGCATGCAATATCGCCTCTTGTAAACCCAGTTTCAGTGTATGTAAGTATACAACATGCTTTAATGACGTCTGGAAGGATCACCCATTGTAGACAACATTTCTGTGTGGCTGTTCTCTCGGGGCCGATGACCCAGCTGGCAGGTTGACTCCAACATCACCGATTGCTTAATAATTATCCTGAAAATGACAAGAAATATATATCTTATTAACACGAGAAGAACATGTGTGCGTGTGTTGTGTGCATGCATGCATGCGTGTGCATATGGACAGATGATTGTAGTATGCATTTATTTTCTCATGTACGATACTACACACTGCATAATAAGTGAAAAGTTAGATGAGAGATAACCAGCTGGGATTTAGGATACGGAGGGGAACAGGTGATGGGTTGTATGTGACTGGGCAGATTGTCGAGAAGAGGGAATTCAAAAAGAACATAGAACTGGGCTTATGGATCGAGAGAAGGCATTTGACACAGTGCTAAGAGTACTCGCATTTGAAATAATAAGGTGGTGGGAGATGTGGGAATGATGGAAGCGATGTATAAGGAGACAACAGCGGTGGTGACGTTTGAGGGAGAGTTGTGTTTGGAGTGGGAGTTGGCTTCAGACAGGAAGTGGCTTAAGACCTCTGTTATTCATTTTGGCGATGAATTTGATCTGGCAAGAAGATCTGGCAGTGATGGCAGACAGCAAGGAAGAACTGCACAAGACCCTGCAAGAATGGTGTGACGTCTTCTGAAACCAGGGCCTCAGAAAGAACCTAGGGCAGGGGACAGGATGTGGACACAGACAGTTATCGATGAGTAAGCAAATTTGTGTACTTGCCAGGAACTATGTGCAAAGACAGAGGAAGTAGTATGCCCAGGAGGATGTTAGTAGGAGCGGCAACATGGAAGGCATTACGTGGGATAAAAAGTTGAAGAAACAGCTAAAGGGAAAAGTGTTGGAGGCATCTGTGGTGGTACCACCTTATGTATACGGTTTGGGAAGACTTGCACTGACAGAGAAAGAGACAGAGAAGATACACATAGCAGAGAACAACTGGGCACGGAGAACATGTCGAGCGAAACAAGATGACAGGAGGATGGTGGAATTATGAGATGAGTTTGTAATAAAGAAACAGCGGAAAAGAAAGGTAGTTGGGAACAAACTGCGAGGGGCAAGATACAGAGAATGGATGAGGAGAGACTGACAAAGAGAGCACAGGAAACAGAAGAGGGTGATAGGAGAAGAAGACCAACATTTAGATGGACGGATAGTGTGAAGAAAGATTTGGAAAAGGCAGGTGTGAACAGCAGATATTGGGAGAAGAGCAAGAGAGGGTGGAACTTAAATTGTGATATGGGGATGAATGGGAGGAAACATACACTGCATACTTTACAGGTTTCAGACATCACATATGACACCAATTCACCATGACCAAAGAGAACTATTCCATCAAATGTGAAAGAAATCAAATAATACATACAAAACTAATACAAATGGTGATGCTTAAATCTATGGTGAAAGACCATCGCAGCCCATAGGATAAACTGATACGGTGGCAGATTAGATTGTGAAGCAGCTGAGAAAGCTGAAGTTTCAGCTTCAGTATGACAGCTTGCAGGTCAGACCAGAAATACCAGAGCAGGGAGCCTAATTAGGCCTTTGTGGCAACATTGAACAAGCAAATGCTGCAAAGCAGACTAGCATGTTGTTGTAACATGATATACCAAGAGACTATAGCCACTGCAACGACAGTAGAACATGTAGAAGAATCTCCACTTGGAGAGTCACTGCCAGTAGTTAAAGATAGGCAGCATTTGTTAAGTTGTATGGACCACTATTATGTTAGAAATGTAAAGGACCGTTCACACAAGAGATCAGTTGTCCAGTTGGTTGAATGATAGTGTGTCGCTTGATTAATCAGACAACAGATCGCCATGAACACCCTCGCGAGACCGATTAGCAAGGCCAATTGTCAGCTACAAGTATGTCACTGGAACTGCGGCTATGTCTAATTCGGGCGTCTGTCGGATGACAGTTGGAAGCAAGTTGCCAACCAGCGACCGAATGCAGGTTAATCAGAACTCAAGTGGTGATGGGCACCAACAGGTAGGTCACACTTGCAGTGTCTAGACACGTTGCTCATGTGTACACGCACATAATTTAGCCATGCTTTGTCATGTACAAAGTGTCGCCAAACCAACTGGGCAACTAATCACTCATGTAAACGGGCCTTAACAAACACCTTCACCTCAACATCCTGAACGAGAATCACACCCGTGCCATGACTGCCTATCATTTACTAGTGACCGCATACAGACTGACAACAACCGCATTCAGCCCTGGCTTCATGCTATGCGTTCATCAAAACTTCCGTCACATGCAAAATAAAAGACAAAGTACTGTCAAATGTTCATAAATTTAGCTAAGAAGTAATGGGTAAATTGTACAGTAAAACAAGTATTTACTGACAGCAGAAGTTTCTCAAAGTTCTGATGTTGCAGTTATAAATATATCCACTGATCTACAGTTAGTAATAGTTGTTACTGTTTTTATACAGAAGCTCCCATAACTAGCATTCTTCAAACCAGTTGTATCACATGATGCACAGGGAACTAACTCATTAGGAATACTCTGACTAAAAGGTAATTTTTTATGACAAAATAACCACCAATAAGTTAATATTTTGTACAAGGTCTTCAGATCTTCGTAATGGCACAATAGTAATTTCAAGAAGACTGTCTGGCCATGAAAATACACTTCAGATTTGACAAAACATCGTAATTCCCCGACTTTATGCATGACAACAAAATGGCTTGGCCTTATACTGAAATAATAAAAATTCCCTGACTGTTTCCTGACATTCAGAAAATACTGACTTTTCCCTGATCTGAGTAAACCATGAGATCTGCAGCACACAAGAATGTTATAATGGTTCGTGAATTTATGTAGTGTTATGAAGGTTCGTGCATATGCAAGATGCAAATACATTTATTCCCAAATAGATTCCTCTAACCAAACATAGGTGATGAAACCGAATGACCCATTGCTAGTGGAGCTGACTGAACATAGTCAATGTGACTAAAATATAACTAACTTTTTAGTCAGATTTACTTCTATACTATAAAGTAGTTTGTGATTCTGTTGGTCTGTCTGTCTGCCTGTTCCCTCATATCTCTGTCAGTTTTGCATGGGGCTGAAATTTTGTAGGCGTGACCGGATGGATGGTGTGTATATTATTTTTTGTGATCGAAATCAAACGATACGGGCGCGTCATGAAACCACAATTTTACATGACTTTAGGGGGCACGAAGTTGTCAATGCCATTGTCCTACTAAAACTTGACTGCGTAGTGCAAGGTGTCATAAATGACTGCGTAGTGCAAGGTGTCATAAGTGACTGCGTAGTGCAAGGTGTCATAAGCTCTTGCAGTGGCTGCCTTTTTTCCCGTGCAATGCTGGGTAACTCGACACAATATTTTGGCTAGCTTGAACCCAGGGGCACAAAACGATACTAGACAATAACCACTGACAACCAAGCATGACAAGCTTTTATCTGACTTCATTGTGACGACCGTATACGACAGGATAAAGACAGCATGCTCCCACTGAGGACACAGATAACTACAGAGGGTAGCAGGACATAATCCCCCCCAGAAAATATCCCATGTTCGTGAGAAAAACTCATTCATAATGGTTTCTTCTTTGGTTTCCTGAACTTACCCGTGACCCAATGTATCAAACATAACAACTTTATTGCGCTGGCTCTTCGAGATGAGCATACTAAGGAGTGGTCTATTTTGAAGTCTGTCTTCATATGTAAACTCACTCGCAATTGGTTCTTCTTTGTTTTCCTGAATTTACCAGTGATCCAGTGTATCACTCATTAACACCTTATTCTGCTGGTAAAGAGTATAAAAGATATGAATGTTGTTTTATGGTTGCTTATGAACCAGGGATATTGTCCGGGGAGGGGGTACTGTCCTAGGGGATATTGTCCAGGGGGATTTTGTTCTAGAACCGGTACAGAGCGGGGGCGACTGCGAGCGAGAGAGGACAACCAACACCACAAGGAAGATTGTCCTCACCCAAAACCCACTGTTTCCTAGCATATCATTTGCGCTGAAACAAATACAGAGAAAACACATAGGCTCAAAGAGTTGACAGATCACACACTGTTAGTATCAATGTCAGCGTTCTGTGTGTGCGTGCGTGCGTGCGTGCGTACGTACGTGAGTGTCTGTCCATGTACGTGTAGATATACATACATAAATAGATACATAAATATTGTGTGCGTATATATATATATTTACACACACACACAAAATGTATACACACACGTCGCTGTTGAAGAGTCAAAATAATGGAAGTCCATTTTGATTTGCACCATCTGTTTGGTTGGATATGAGTCTATTACACTAACTTCTAACACACAAAAATGCACTTTCAATTCATCAAAAACATATCCTTCAGGAAACAATACAATGAAAGTCCATTTTTGTGTCTTATGAGTTAGTGTAATAGACTCATATCCAGCCAACCATACGGTGCAAATCAAAATGGACTTCCATTGTTTCGACTCTTCAACAGTGATACGTAAATATACATCACACATATACGCATGCAAAAATTATGTGAAAACTTAATTCTAGCTGTGTTTAAACCGTCATGGCAATGCCAAGTACATTTTCAAGCACAGTTCCCTATCCCTGATGCTTTGTCACAAACAGCCACATGCGTACGTGCAAATTAGGTTCACATTAAAATGTTCGGATATACAATTCAAGTTGAGGGCAACACGGGAATCTCAAGTGCGGATATAAAGTTGAACTGTATATCCGCACTTGAGATACCCGTGTTGCCCTTAACTGAACCAGAGATTTCTTTGTCAACCTGGCGGTATACCAAACATTTGTGGTACTGAGTTTGCAGACATTATATCAACTAAACACTTGGTGCTGTCGACAGCAGTGTGCAAGTTTAAACACCTTCACAGCACATCACAATTTTGCTTCACACAACACATGGAAACAACAAATTCTAGTAACAATCCGCCTACACAAAGGTGTACACAAACAAAACTCGGGCGTACTGCACTCACCTGTATAGAAGTCATGATACCACTGGCTAGTTGAGACAACTTCCCCGCCACTCTATTCACACCATCCTTCATGCCATCTTTCAAGTCTGCCAGGTCCGGGCCGGCATGGTAGTTGTTCATGTCGGAGTGGTGCGAACTGTCGCCACCGAACAGGTCTGCACTTGAGATGCCTGTGTTGCCCTCCAGTCGAGACAGGTTCTGTCTCGTCTCAAACTGCAACACACAACGGTTGATACTTTGTGTGGCGAGGTGGCATGGTGGTTAGAACATGGACCCCGGTTCGGTCATCCTGTTGCAGCTTAGAAGCTGGGGCAATTTTGTTCATTCCACATTGCTTCAGTTCACTCAGCTGTATAACTGAGAACTTGGCTATAGACAGTAGTGGATATATGTGATTGGTTATCAATGTGACCATAATAGCAGGGTGACTGAAGAAGTTGGGTTGGTGTTGGATGGAACAGGGAGTGAAGTTTAAAGCGATTTCAGCAGTCCTATAGACTGGATATCGCACTATATAAGAATGTACCTTTTATACTAGGAGGGAGCGAGAGCGATCAATCGCCTAAATTATGATGCACTGATAATGACAGTTTTGTTTTTCTTGAGCAACAACCTCACTGCTCCTAGCTGTTGGTGGCAGGAATAAAATGGTTGGCATAAATCTAGTAGCCTGAAGATGTTCACATATTACGGTCATTATTAGAAGTCATGGTGCCTTTTAGTAACGTGTCAATAATTTGAAATTATGAAACTTTTAAATGCTTCTTTCCTATAGTTTAAATGGATAAACATTCTGGTTTCTTAGAATGTCTACAATATGTTTACCTCACAAGAAGCTGGTTCTGTTTAACCGAATCGCTCGTTTTTTGACGGCGAACTTACTTTGCTACAAATGAAACCAGCCCTGAACCTTTCTCCAGCCTGTGTCACGTGACCTTGGTCAAGAGACATGCCTATAGAGAAGTCAGTCCACCAATGAAGACAGAGGTTTGGTTGAAATGTTCGGGGGGAATATATATACTTTTATTAATAAAAAATCTGTATCATTCTTCGTGAAACTTTAAAATTATCACTAGTGGCCAGCAGACACTACTGGATAGTACTGATGAATTATTGTAGTTCCTAATACACCCGACTCTCAATCGAACCCAACAGATGGGTGTGCCTCATTGCTAAGCACTGTACACAGACAAAAACTAGAAAACTACAAATCTTAATTGTAAAGTGCAACCAAAATATAACACTCACATCAGCATCTTTGTTTCCGAAGTACTGGTTGGATGAAATAGATTTGGCATTGCCGAACTTCTTTTGAGCATCATCTGACGTGCTACCCTCTGGTGCCTTCCTACTCCGACTGCTTCTGTACAACATAAGTCATTTACTTAATGTTCACGAGGTAATAGTGTTCTGCATTTCTCTCCACTGCTATTAATTGGAACCTTTAAACAAACATATGTGATTGTGGTGCAGTTATAAAACTTGATATGTCGCACAGTTATAGAAATAGGGTACTTATCAAGCCCTTTTATCCAAACAACCTGCATATTTACATTCGATGCTCACTCCAGCAAGACAGCATAGACAGCTTTGGTCGTCTGGTTCTGATTTACTGTCTGTTCCCAGAGTTAAGACAAACGCTGGAACTCGAGCTTTCTCACTGCCGCACCGACTTTATGGAATTCACTCTCCGAAAACCTATCTTTTTAATATTGCCTATCCTCCTTAGCTTCTTGGCACATCCATCCATCTGTTGATGACTTTTCGCCTGATCATAACACATGATCACGAGAATGCCTAATCCTTTGGTTTTGTTGCGCCACTGAGCTTGGATTTTCCGAGGATATTGGCAGCAAAGAAGTCATTTTATTACTATTAATTCCCATGAAACATTGTCACATTGTGTTTCCAACGATGATAAATAAAATTTCTTGCACCACTTTCACATATGACTACAATAAAACAGATGTTTTTTAAAAAAAGATATGCCTATCAATAAGCCTGACTATGTTCCGCATTGATACAATGTGCAATGTTTCCACTCATCTGCCTTGCAAAAACCATTCGTTATTCCATTCAATAGGTGTTAAAAAACCAGTAACAGCTAGTTATAATGTGCTGATTGTGACATATGCACATGTTACTGCTGTCAGAAGACGTGAAATATTTTGTTTGAATTAGCTTATACCTTTTAGTCTTGTAGAGAGTTATCCACCTTATTTGACTAGCTATATATTGAAGACATTACTTATTTCACTAGGGGGACATCTAAGTGAAGTAATCGCCAATGTATAGCAACAATGTATTTAGAAATAGAAAGTCTTGTGGCAGTTTAAGCAGTGGCCATATGTATTACAGTACACTACCAATGAAGGTTTCACATTTGAATTGGTAAGGCAGACAAGAATACATGAAGCTACAAGAAAACACAAAACTAATTTTGTTGGCTTAAAAGTCGCAACCATTCTTGGAAAACATTTATTTGTGGACGCGTCTGCGTAACCATACATCAGTGCTATGCTACAGTGATACTGTAACCTCAGATATTGTTCTTTTTTTGAATTTCACCGACTTTTAGCAGTTGAAATGTATTATGTACTTGTATATGATACATAATTACTTCTAAACAGACACATTGGAATGTAAACGTTTTAGACACAACAATGTGTATGATGCAAACAATAATTAATTAATATTGAAAGCATTTAGCACTAGTACAACAGCGGCATTCAACAGACTGGGATTCGTAATGCAGACACTACCGGCACTCAGCAGACACTGTCTTATCTCTTCTAATGACTGTTCTAAGTTAATGGTGACTGTCAAACAGTGCATCCATCATGTTGCTTGTTTCCTTTGGGATTGTGTAGACGTTCAATACATCATCCTGTAGTAATCCACATTGTACTGCGAAGTCCCCACTTATATTTACTATTATTGTTCTTCATGAATGACACATCAACACATCCTCCTCTTTGTTGTATTCCTGTGTTAGGCTAATGTACCATTTACCCATGTAAACTGCTGCCACATAGTCTCATTCCCCCAATCCCACATTGTTTCCCTGTCCCTTGTCTCTCCTGTCCTGTCGGTTGTCTTCCCCGCTCTGTTTGTTGTCTATTCCTTCCTCTCCATTGTATATCCCATTCTGTCTGTTGTCTCTCCCATCTTGCCTGTTGTTTTCCACATATTGTGTCTTAACAACTATGTCTGCCGTCTTCAATAATGTCCCGCCCTGTAACGTACCATTTTGGAGAATAAAAAATTTGAACTAAATATATAAATAATATGAACAGAAAGTATGTGGCAAGTGGAATTCATAGTCAACAATGCACTCTGCTTAACACACGTGCATACTTGGCATTGCAAAGTTTATCTTATAAACTACAAAATGCTCATATCACGCCCACTTTTATGCACTCCTTACAGTGGTTTTTTTGAAGGGCCGATCTGCCTCGAGAATCCCACCACCTTTGGTAACCACAACTATTTGGGGGCAATAATTAACTATTGTTGACCAATAACTATGTCAACTGTCTTTTTTGGATAAGATTTCTGCTGTTTCACACAATTTAAGCATATTTACAAGGTCTTGTACCGCCATTGTAAGTCTTTAAAAGGACCGATCTGCCTTACGAATCCTGTCTCCAAGTCAGAAGAAAATGAATACAAAAATGTGTATTTTCTGCTAGAGGTACCTTACCTAAAGTACTTATTTATACAGATACATCACAGACAGAGGGAGAGGAAGATGTAACGAGTGACAGAAATGGATGGAGATAGAGGGAGAGAGAGCAAGAAGTGTTAGAAATGGAGGGAGAGCAAGTGGGAAGGGAGAGGGAGTGAGAGAGACAGAGGGAGAGCATGAAGTGATAGAAATGAAGGGAGGTAGAGACAGGGAAGGGAGAGGGAGTGAGAGATAGAGGGGGTAGAGATAGAGGGGGAGAGAGAGAGAAATTGAGGGCGAAAGAGAGAGACAAATAGAGGGCGAAAGAGTGGGAAAACGAGAGTGAGAGAGAGAGAGAGAGAGAGGAGAGAGAGGAGAGGGAGGAGAGGGAGAGAGAGAAGAGAAAGTTAACTTACTGATTGCTACTAGATCTGCTAGTCTTAATGCTGGGGATCTCCTCTATAATGTTGGTACTCTCCTGCTTGCTGTCAAACCGGCCCCGTGTGTCCCACATCGAGTCAGAGGCATCGCCACCCCAACCCCGGCTCTTGCTGCTGCTGTAGGCACTGCCATAACCCCTGCAACACAATCATAATAATAGTACATAATAATACTGTCACCTTACATAGCATTGGTACCAGCCTAGAACACACTTGTGCTTACTCATTACCAGAGCAAGCTTTTGGCAGCAGTTACAACAGCGCCACCACGTGGGTTTTTGTAGATTGAGACCGATGGCTCTGACATTTTTTCATAACTTTTACTTTCCCTGGCATAGACTGTAGCTGTAACCTTCACACACTGTTCACATCCAGCCATCACAGGCCTGCTGAATTAAAAAAAATTCTTCTAGTCCTCCGGGCTAGTGGATTATGAAATTTACTATCCCACAGGAATTTTCACTAGCCCAAGAACTTTCATTGAAGTCTTTCGTAAATCTTCCTCAATCCATGTCCAAAACCATATTCTCACAATAATACAAAAACATCTGTTTTTACCAGAAAAATGTTTTATTTGTCTGTTTTTGATTCCAAATAGTCTCAACTGAATATAAAAAAATTTGGAAAAGAAACTCCACAAAACAAGACAAATCTAGAAAATACATGTAATACTAGATCATTGACTAGAGTTGAACATAATACTTGGCCTCTCTCAGTAATATCTTGGCACTTCAATGAACACAACAAAATCTGACGAAAGCCGCCAGTAGTGATAGCAATGTGGTGCCACCTTGAGGTTAAAAGCACACAAAATGAATTACTTCTAAGAATTCTGCAAGGTGGTGCCAGCCTCGTTTCCGTTTCAAAACGAGAAACATAACGATGGTACATTAAGCATTGCAGACTACGCAACGCTCGGCAGTCAGTGTTTGAAAAATAAAGCCTTTTAAGGGATATTATGATTGCAGATGGCAAAATTTGATTTTCCTGATGGACCAGTGATTTCTGATATTTAGTCGCCCGACAGCATTTCAAGTAGCCTCGGGCGAACGGTCGACTTGATTTCCGAAGCCCTGCATCATAATGCAAAACTGCCTGCATGCATTCAATGCCAACACCCTTTGAAGCGGTGATTAGAAAACAAATTTTGGTGGGGACATCGATGTACAATGTCAAACAAAATGTCTGCAAACCTCCAACAAGAAACCAAAACGTTGATGTTCTGAGATCTCCCCCAACTTAACATCATAGTTGCATCCAGCAACAGAAAGCACTAACCTTGATGGGCCTGAGAAGCCACCAATCACATCAAAATCATCTGCGCCACCAAAGTTGCTGTCGTGGGAGGCCATGAAGCCGTCAAAGTTGTGTGGGTCAACGGGTTGTTGGTCAATCGTCTGGATGTCAGACATCGCCGAGTGGCTGGCATCCCTGTAAAACAGATTGGATATCACACAATCAACTCTGCAAATGCCACATTATGTTAAACCAGTGTGAAAACATGTAGCTATGCATGAAATAATATCTCCCATACCCTGCAACCAAAATTAGGTTAACCTATGATTATAAGCATACTTGACGGTAACTGGTTCTAAGCTATAATCGTATCAAGAAATGTAAAAAGCGTAAAATAAAAAATATGTGAAGAGCCTGGGTATATTCGTAAAAATAATGTGAAGGTTGGTATAAAAAATTACGGGTATAATCATTATTCATAATACAATGTCTGTAATCAACATGATAAATTATTTATGTAACTGGATATGATCAAAAGCATATTTTAATAACCACGATAAAACTTGAAATATTAGACTATAGACTACTGACTAACTTGCACTGCCAAACTGCCGTAGATCGAGCAGCAGACGAGACTACTACTGTGGCCGAAATTACAACTATTCTTGGCACTACTTGACCCTCTTCCTACTAAGCCACTAAATGACAACATGGAAAGTGTTGTGCCTATCATCACCTATATTACAAATGCCTCACTCGAGAATGCAGTTATGCCTCTGGTGCTTAAGCAGGTAATCACCTGGCCATTGCTAAAGAAACAATCACTTGGCAAGAACATACTCAACAACTACCGTCCTGTTAGTAACCAAAGCCAGCTTTCCAAGGTCATCGAGAAAGTTTTCGTGCGAAGGATCATCTCTCATATTTCCGATCAGTGAATGCAGGACTGTTTCCAATCAGCTTACCAAAAAACCATTCGACAGAAACCGCATTGTTATGTGTGACAAATGCCTTGAAAGCCGCAATGGACAATAGACAAGGTACGTTACTTGTTCTCATTGACTTCAGCGTGGCCTTTGACACAATCAACCACAAGATAATGATTCAGCCATTACGGCATTGTTGGCAAGGCGCTCGGCTGGTTGCAATCCTATCTGCAGGGCTGCACCCAGCGAATGGTCAGAGCATATGAACTTTGTTTTCATCATGTGGATGATCTGCAGTTGTATTGTCACTTTGATCTCACTGCAACAGCATTGGGTGCTACTGTGCGACGTATGGAGGACGGCCTTGATGTCATCAAACAGTGGATGACATCAAACTGCCTGTGCATGAATGACACTAAAACGGAATATTTCCCCGTGGTACCCAAGACAGCAGCTGCACTGATTGTCGACAGTGTAATACGCGTAGATGATGCTACAATTACTGCTTCACAATTTGTTCGTCATCATAGATAGACACCTCGATTTTAAAAGTGCTTAATAAATAAATTTTTTTTGGCTAGTTCATTTCAAAATAAGTTGGCGAGAAACCAAACCTTCCTAGTACCTGGAACTTTTATATGTAGTTGTGAAATCATCAGACAAACTATTAAATTAGTTAACGCTTGTTCAAGCATTTACTTAAGTGAAAATCGAAATGCTCAAAAATCACGACTGTGTTCCTCGGTGAAATTTCGTAACTGTGTCATGTGATCGGCGAGAGGATGGAGGTCATGTCCATGACCAGCACTGACCCACACAGGTGTTTACCATTTTGGATATCCACTATTTTGATCCTTACCAGATCTAACGACTAAAGTCAATTTTTATTGACTCTCATTCTAGTCCAACTTGGTAGTTCCTGCACTAATTTATTAATCTTATGTTTATTTATTAATTATAACTTCATGTACATTATTTCAGTTATACATATTTAGTCTTATTTCTACATATTGTTGAGCTCTAATTATGATAACTATTTTAGTATATTTAATTACTGTACTTATCTGTATTTTACTAATGTTAATTCATATCATTTTAATTAACTTAGATATATATATATATAAAATTAATATATGACTATTATATTTTATTACACTAGATATATTTTATATTCTTATTTTAACTAGCTTGTATAATGTAACTGTAAAAAAATTGATCTGGCACTATATCAAATATAATATATTATTATATCTGTTTTACCAGTAACCAGTAACCAAGTACTTTATGCAGAAGATTATTTACTAGTAATCCAATTTTTGAAACTGTGCTCAAACCTTTTTGGGGTATGGTAATGTTGACCAATACATGTAATCTGGTAAAACATGTCACACAGATGTTAATCAGAGCATACCGATGACCGCCCATTCCCATGCCCAGCCTTTGCATCTGGTCAGCTTTCTTAGGATCCATCTTCTTCATCTTCTCTGCGTTTTTCTTCTGATCCAGGGACATCTGGTTCTCATAGGCAAACCTCAGGGACGCCCTGCATCACATATTACAATTACGGGCCATTCACAAGTGTCGATGTTTACCTATTCGTACAAAGTGTACTAAAGTGATTATATCATCAAAAAACCAAGTACAATGCCACAGAAAGAGTCCAATGCAAGTTGGTAGCTTGAGTACAACCACACTGTTTTATAAAAGAGAAGATTAAATGTACCAATACTGCTCATTTTAAACAACTTTTAGGCAAATTTGTGCAATCTTGTTGCTAGGGCTGGGTTCAAATGCAGGTGTTAATTACGATGGTCAATTCCATTGTCTCACAAAAGTTCAATTACAGTCTCCTGGATGGTGGAAAGTCAGTGTCAACATTTGCTCGCAGAAAACTGCTCAAGGAAAGGCAGGAAACCTCCTTCTCTCAACTTTTGCCATTTTCGCGTACTCAACTGCGGATTTTACGGGTCACCATGTTTATTTTTATGGTTTCGTTTACGTTGAACACATACGTGACAAAATATGAAATCACTGGAGACCATAGGAATAGCAGGTTATCAAACACACAGCCTCTTGTGCCAGAGAGAGTAAAAAATTAACTATAATGAAAGCAAAAAAAGCAAGACATTTTGTCAAAAAAGCGGAAAAGTGGGAGCAGGGGAAAAAAGCGGTATTTCCCGCCCGAATGCAGTAATGTTGACATAATATGGAAATTACGTACATCTTCTTCTCGTCGACCTTGCTCTCCATGCGACTGGCGGCCACCATCTGTTCCGCCTCCTTGTCCTTCTGGTGAGCCGCTGACTCTATGGCGCTGAAGTTGGCCTTCACTTTCTGGGCCCCCAACCCTTTCTTTGTCCCCAGCTGAAACACACATTGTCTCACTAAAACTTTGTTCTTCTGTTAATTGAGTTAAAAATTACAGACTGTATTCTTTGATTGTAAACCGTATTTTTTAGTAGAAATGTTGCATAAATCTGTAAAAAAATTTCATTGGTTAATTGACCTATAGCAACACACCTACGTCAAATAAAAAATAATGGGTGTCGCTGAGATTTACGTGGGAAGTCACACAAGCGTATAATCATGTGCAAGGGTCCTGATTTTCAAAATTAAAGTGGTCGATTACAAAAAGATTTTTTACATCACTATTTATCAATGTCATTCTCAACATAGCCCCTTGAAAGAGAGCATTGTGTTGGCAGGCAGTGCACGTTGCAAAATTGTAACCATATCAAAGACATGGTTCACTGCACACCAGGCTGTGCGCTCAACAACGGCAATAAGAAGCCCCCATCCATGTCACCTGTTATATTGGGCAATGTAATAAACTGCTGTGATTGAAAAGGCAGTCTAGTAAATTGCTACAATAACCCTTATACTTTAAATTGGATAATTCCTCTGCAAAAACGTTCCCAGACCCCATAATGGCAAATTTCTTACAAACTGACTAATAGGAAATGCTGTGGTGTTTCCCCACAAATTTGGCAATAGGACGTGTCATGAACGAAGGCCATTGTGGCACTGGACACTTTTTAGTTATTTAAATGAGAGTATTATCTAAAATATATTCACAGAATTTGGGGTATTTATAATATAAATAGAATGACCCACAAACTGCAATATTTATCATCCACTTCTGCAAGGAAGAAACTGTAGACACTGTTGTGTACGTCACGGTACTTTAATAAATTGCACACTTTAAGCATTTAATTCATTTTATGATGGTAATTTATCACAACATACATCATACACATACAGACAGGCTGCTTTGGAAAGGAAGGCCATTACAGATTATATCAGGTCACTCTGCGATTCTGCATGATGGTGGTGTTGTATAATGTCTTGAACATCTGGTGGTGGTGGTGCTGATTTTTATTTGTATTAATAAATGTCATTTGTAGGATTTATAAAACTAGTTAACTGCCTGAAATTGTTTCCATCCAGGCATGGCAGTTCACTAAAGCATGACAACGTTAATTTTATTTTACATCAAAACACAACAATCAGAAACCTTAATCACTAGAACATTGTTTTACTAGATGTGATCCTTATAATCCTTTAAAAATCTGTACCCATGTATTAATTTATGTTATAAAGCAGTTGAATTTGTCCAGACATATTTCTGCCACATCACTCCTTCGTTGAATGAACCTCTCAACTCCGGCATGCCAATGAGGAGACACCTGCCGTGTAGGAATATTTCTGCTTGTGTCCATAAAAGGCAGGGATGACTCTACATAAAATAGATATGCTATTTTTTCACACGAAATCTGCAATTTTTCTGTAAATATGAAACAAATCAATATAAATACGAGATATGGCCAATTCCTCCAAAAATCAGTACCAAACACGGGTTGTATGAAATGACAAGTCCACAGTAAGTATGAAGAGTATTGTACCCCTTTCTTTGCTGTTGTAGTCTTGCGGCCTCCGATGGTTGCCTTGCGTGGTTCAGCCATCTGGATAGCCAGTGTAGGGGATATACTCAGCGCTGCATCAACGTTCGGCCCCTCGCTTGGGGGTAGGTCTGCAACAACCAAATCACAGCATCATCTACAGTACCATGCATATACATCCTTTCAATCTTGTACCACCTGATTAATTCGTTATTGACTTTAAGGGGAGACAATCTTTTTTAGATTACGATTTAGAAAACGTGTTTCCACTGAATTCTGATAGTTTTGTATGTTTACTATGCATAAAGTTCACTTTTATGACAATCAGATACTTCTAAATTACTTTTATTCATGGGTAGTCTCTTTCAAGTAGTAAATCCAGTGCTTTTATCTCTGAAGAAGCATATCTCTGGAAGTAATTATGCTAGCCGTGTTGTGTTCAGTTTATTCTTCTCTACACAATTGGCAGAACACATTATAAAAATAATCAAAAGTTACATAACTATTTGTTGCCTTTATATTTTTGCAAAAATTAAGTGTATTTTTATATGAGTGAACCTAAAACTAGTCGCATGAAGCTACAAATGTATCGATACTGGTTTTGAGTTGGAGCATCACATATTTTGTTGATTTTTAACGGTCAAAAGTTGCTGTCAACCTAGTGTGAATAAACTTTACTTTAGTTAGCACATCATATACTATAGACCAGACCTGGGGCCAAGTACATTTTCAAGAGTACAATAGTGATGGATGAGTACGAGTACATTGCTAAAAGCTGAGTAGGAGTACATTGCTAAAAGCTGAGTACGAGTACAAGTACATTCTCATGAGTACAAGTAAAAGTATGAGTACATTTTTTATGACATTTCTATTCCCAAACATATGGTTACCAATTATGAACCCCTCCCTATGACCCATAAAATAAGTTTTTTTGCTTGGAGTCCTTTTTTAACTGCAATGAACAATTAATAAATCACACGCTTTGATATAATAATACCCATTAAACTAATATCTTTGTAGTTAGTCTACTAGTGACTAAACATTACCCCCCCCAACATGTACATCATTTGAAGGGGTAGAGGTGAGAAGATTTGTCCAAATTGGAACAAAGGGGATGTGTAGCAATGGTCTCCTGACTACATTAAAGACATTCCATGGCTATCTGATGGGTTAACTGATGAATGACCCTTTGCGGATATCCTGATGGCTTAATTAAATAAAAGGATTATGGCCTGAACCGGTAGCCTACAACTGTTTGCTTAACAAGGTGTTTCTGACTTGGAAAATACGCTGCCTGTTGCCTTTTTTGGGTATCATAGTCATGGGAGAATGCCACTATGGGGGTGTAGGGATGGTAAGGGGGTGTACCTGTCTCGGGAGGTACTGGGACTCATAGGACTCACACTGGGTATCATAGTCATATTAATCAGAAATAACAACTAACAAAGTATTTTTTTAAATAGTTGAACATTCAAATACTTCAGGAAAGTTTCATTTTGTTAACTACAAATAAATTAATTTTCACAGCATATATTGAGAAAGTACTCACAATGTACTCATAAAATCTGAGTACACTGAGTATGAGCACAAGTACATGACAGAGTACCGAGTACTTCCGCTCCAGGTCTGCTCTAGACATTACTGGATGGAATAGTGGCAGCGAAAAGAAACAGAGGTAAGCCATGACAAAGACGGGAGGACATGACAGATGTCTTTGGAATGACGACAGTGGCTGGTAGAACAACTGGAGAAAGATACCAGTTCTGCAAAGCAATTTGAGCTGCGATGTTCTGAACAGGATATGCAAATTGAAGAAGACACTCTAGACGTGAACACACCTTGATTTGGCTGTGATCCATTGCCGTTGCCATTCCTCACTGGCATCGGCTCAGAGACGGCCGTGTGAGACAATGACATGCCTGGCTCCATCTTTGTTTGTGTTTCGACAACGTGCTCTTTGAAGAAGTCAACATCTTTGACTTCTGCGGGTGATGTTGGAACTGCCCCACCTCCCGGCATCACGTGCAGCTGTAGGAACATGAAGGAAACATGCTTCTTGTCTTATCAATAATATAAAGCAAAGTGCTCGTTTGTCTGTTGTGTCCTATGCATGACTCAGTGTTGGCACCTGTGCAGTGGTACAGTATTCTGCTTGGTGGTTCATGTGTTATGGACTTTTGTGATTGGACGATAGACTATTGCAACGTTTCTATGTTATCTTCAATCATTGTCATTTATGTATATGTTATTATAATGTGTATTGTGAGTTTGTATTGCCATACATTACCCACTTATGTAATCTAAACCCCCAACTATTTTTAGAGAAATAAAATAAAAATAAATAAATAAAAGTGGGTTTGAAGTGGGGGACAAAAAAGCCCCCCTCTAGATTAGTGTAGCATGAAGAAAAAGTTAATAAATAGGAGGGGTCCTAAATGTGACATATGAAAAACAGAAAATTATCTGATATATCAATAACAGTTAATAAAAATATTAATAAATGTATTAATTGGGTAACAATACATATACATGCACACACATACACCCCTGGCTTTTCACCTACAGGGTTTCTGACCCGGACCCGTCATGTCGACGCACCTTTGTGCCATGTGACTTGAGACACCTCATCGCTTCACTATGCAGCTTCTCACGGTACAACCGAGCGGTATTGCTGTTGTACTTGCGTTGAGAGTCCGTCGTGTCGCAGCCGTGCTGGTGGAAGAACGATGTCTGTTCCAACAAAGAAAACTGGCTGCAGGATGTGCGTGTACGTGTTCTTACTGTTATATGTACGTGTGTGCAACTGTGCACATTTGCGTTTTATGGCCGGTGAAATTCCAATTTTGTGTCACTTCTGATGGAAAATAGACAACAGCAATAAAGACTCAACTATGAATGATGAAGCATAACACTGTTCACTGGGGTAAAAACAGATCTTGAAAGGGCAGGGGTGAACAGCCAAGAGTGATAGAGAATGGCAGATGGAAGCGACTCATCGAGAGGGCAGAACAAACTAAGTGATGTGACACGACAAGGGAGCAGAAGGGGGAAGAACTGAGAAAAAAATTCAGAGAATTGGTGCAATTTAATTATACAAAACCACCCCAACTAGCCCTGTATCACTTAACCAATGTAATTCCCTGTACATTCCCTTTTATGAGCTTCAGTAGTGTACTCACTGCAGCGGCATTGCCTCCCACTTGCATGGCTCTCAGTTGAAGCCATGTCCAGGTCGTGTCTAGCTGAGTGGAACGAATGAAAGTGAGGTGGACACCAAGGGACCGGTGGATGGCGGAGCAGTCGATGCACAGGAACACACCGTACGTCACACTGGCCCACGTGGGAGACTGAGCAGCGCAGTCAAAACATTGCTGCAACACAGAACACAGGTAACTGACTTTGCCTTGTAAAGAGGGAATTTATTATGGGTCTGGCAACAAATGTGTGACAAAAACCGTAGTTTCACAACTTCACCTACTAAAGCTGAATTAATTATTAACTTAATTATATAAAGGGCTTTGAGATTTTTAAAGATATGGCACTTTATAAGACTAATAATTATATATTCAAGGCATTCCCACGATATTCGAAAATAGCAAGAGAGCACTCATGTCAAAGGTATCATTATATTACCAGAAACATTTAAATAAAGATAACCCAAATAGCGCGTCTCTTTGCCACCCGTCTGTCATACATGCTACGCCAATGCCAGTTATGCTGACTTATGCAATGTTCATATATATCTTAACCCTAGGAGTGACCACTGACCACTGGGTCAAAGTCGGCCTGCGCGATCAGTGCAAAACGGGTTCCGGCTGATTTTGGTATCGCTCTGTAGCAACAATTTTCGTTTCCATCACTAGTACTTCACACCGGAACAAATGGTATCATTGGAAAGCTGAATCACTCTTCGTTCTGTCTCATATTTATTCATGAGAATAGTCAATGATAGCTAATGACAATCTAGCTTACAAAACTTGTCACGTGGTTGGTGCCAAACTGTCAATGTTTGGCTGCTCTGCTACTATGCTCTGCAGACTAAATTTATGTTTCCATTCATAGTATCTAAATATGTAACACATTATACCTTTGGAAAGCTCTATAATTGGTTTATTCGAATATCCATGAATGCGATCTAGCTATATAGAGTGAAATAGCATCGTCGTTACAAAACGTGTTGTCTGGGCCATATGGGCTATTTATTTACTAATCCGCCATTTTGTTATCTCACTTTGTTTTGTGTCAGTTCACTTTAGGTCAAATTATTTCAAGTTTCCGCATCAATATTTCAGTAAACTGTATGACAGCATTAGTAAATCATGTTATTATACTAGTTCTGACAGTTAGAACAATGTTCCGGCTTTTTGAGGTAAAACAGTCCTCACCGCCACGGTAAACGACGTGGGACCAATGGGCCTGTCTGAATCAGCATAGCCCGGTGTTGATAAAAATCATAAAAATAAAATTCTCAACAATTTGAGTCATTTTTGTTTTATTTTTATTAAAATGGCAACTATAGCAGTTGAATTATACAACTGGCACAGTAAAACAACCCATGATAACAAATTAATTCAGACAAAAGTATGACTTAAAATAAAAAAAAATTAAAAGGTGCATGTACATCATGTTTAAAGTTATGTTTGTAAATAAACAAGGTAAATTTGAAGGACATAATCATAAATTATAACTTAAAACAGGCAATACTATAGTAAAATAAATTATATGGCCTACTGCTACTATGTAAAAAGTAACTAATTTACAAATGAGTTCATGATTACTGCCAGTGTCTTAAAGCATATGGTATAAAAGAATTCTGAAATCTTGCAGTTCTGCGGCACACAGTTAAGTCCTCGTGTTTTGAGTTGTATATGGAGTTTCCCAGAGGGGATGGTGTAATTTATGTATAGGTTGTTGCATACTTATGAATAGTGTTCTACATAACTTTTCCCTACGATGTGACAGTGTTGGTAGATTGGCTGCGATGATGGCTTTGGTGGTAGGCTTTGGTGTACGATTTATCTTGGAAAAGGATCTATTGCCCGACTCTGGATGTATTCTATCTGTTGTGTTTGCTTTTTTGTAAGGCTCGTGTGCCACACTTGGAATGCGTACTCCAATACAGATCAGACGATTGAAGTGTCTATGTTGATGAGATGGTGAGGGTCAATGCTATATGGCTATATTTTCCCCATTGGACATAGTCTAGTGCCCTGCACGGGCCTATAATTTGAGCTCAAGCCCGGCCCACAATTAGCAGTCAGAATGCAGGCCCCGCCCAGGCCCGCAAAAAATCGTCAAGCCCGCTAAATTTTTAAAAGATAAAGTTATTATCTTATAATAAAAATGAAACAAATAAACTGTAATACATACATATTGTTTTATTAAATAACATAAAAAAATAATATATGAACATTATATGTTTACTAGTCTGCTGTCCATAGTGTGCTGGACGAGTTCTAGAAATCCAGCACAACCAACTGCTTCAAACAGACGAATATTCTGAAGAAAAATAATCAACTTTTTATCATTACTATTAAGTATTATAACATATTTTTATATTTGGCTTAATTTATTAGCTTATGGTTAGGGTAGGAGATTTGTTTATCTAACCCTAATTTTACCCTAATGCAAACAGTAAACCTAATTTAAGTTGTTAATGGAATTAGCACTACTAATTTAACTTAATTTAATTAATTAATGTTACCAGTAAGGGCAGTTAATTTGGCATTAATTGATATTTCAATTAAATGTCACCCACTGGCACTGACACCCAGTGGCATTTCCAGCAGGCCTGCAGTCACCAGCCTGAGACAGATCAGGTTCAGAAATGTGTGAATTAGTACAAGTGTGAATGAATCAGTACTGGGGAAATTGTAGACACTAAACAGTTGACAGTAGTTAATACAATTGAAAATACCAACTACCAACTCCACAAGGCACTGGGCAGTGGGCAGTTGCCAGTGGGCAGGTCATTCAGGCAGGCAAGATTTGGAGGGAAGACAATAGAATGTCCACTGGTATGGTCAAAGGGTGATACCTTGATGGTTAACCATGGCTTGATTGCCTCTGCAAATGTGTCTAAAGTAAGCATTTGGGCTGGCTCAAGTGAACTTATGGGGCTGTTAGATCTATGCAAAATGCTGTGTATGCAATACTATGCATTGCTATTCATGAAATGTTTCTATTAAAAGAATGCACATTATTAAAATTATAAGAGGTTAAATTTCATTCCAATATATAAAGCACTGGTGTCATTTATAATTCCATGCAAGGTCTCAATTTGCAACTATGTAATACTAAAGAAATAATTTTAAACATTCATTAACCGGAAATACAATTTATAATCAGTTTTTATTAATATTAAAAATCTGGTGTTTTTTATTAATATCTTATTAGATCCAGGCCCGGCCAGCTCATACTAGGCCCAGACTCGACCCAAACCCAATGTGTTTAAAATTTTCCCAGCCCAGGCCGGCAAAATTTTTTAGAGGCCCGATCTGACCCATGGGCTGGGCCGGACTTGGACCCAAAGCCTGGCACGTGCAGGGCACTAGGACATACAGCCACAATTATTTGGTGGAAGGGTGAAAATTAAAATATTTGCTTCTTTTTTTAATGAGATTCAAATAATAATAGCCTCATGATAAGATTATGCACTGTAGTTTTTATCATTTTATTATAATAAAGAGTATATTTAGCAACAAAATGATGCCTCAATCACATCTGTGCAATAAATATTAACATTATAATGTTTTAAAAGCACCCTTATGAATAACTCCAATTTGTGTACACTGTGGAAGTTTATCATTGGTCACTCCTAGGGTTAAGTTCTTTGCTGCTACCAGCAACATAAACAAGTAAATATTCCTATATGGCATATACTGACCAACATGTAAATTGTTGGTTTATCGGCGAATCAACCTAGTACCCAAAAAAACAAACATGGGATCTCAAACGATATTGAGACAGGAAGTGAGTATGTTATTTTGATTGGTTTCTTCCTCAAAGCGGCAGTTGGTTTAATAATAGAGTATGCATTTGAAGTTTAGCTAAGATTGTTGAAAGAATTTACTCTGATAATAGCCTTATATATAACCAGACAACGTTTGCCCTTTTTCGTCAAAATGTTTTCAGAGTGCATCCGAAGATTCAGCGTTTTGGGAATGGGGGCAAAGAGGATATAATTCTTACTTAGGATGGACCATTAATAGAATTCCAACAATGCACGGCAGAATGGGACTGCAGCAACCCAAACTGTGCCCCATTTTGTGTGTGTGCATATTTGAAATAATATCCTCACATCAGTGTTTGAAATTAGCAAAAAAATTAACTGGCCTATATTTTAGTGTGAACTGGCCCAGTCCTATTTTGAACCAACCCAGATGGGTTTGAACTGCCCCACAAAAATGTATAAATTATAATTATACGTAATAAAGCAAAGTTTTCGTGCATAAAACTAAAACAGACACGTGGTCGTTCATTTCTTATAACTAGCAGACCAATAAATAAAGTAATGAATTTAATAAACATTTCAATGTGAATTTTATTTGTGAAACAGTTACTGCTCAATGTAACATTATGTTTGATGGCGACGTTTTGTGCCACTGACAGTGCCAGTCACACTAAAATATAGGCCCTCTATGATGTTCTCGATTCACTCCAAATGGAAGCCTCCAATGTTCACTTTCACAGCCAAGTATCACATTAATCAGTCAACTGGATTGTCTGCCTCCTTAATATCACCAGTATGAATTTGTTAAGTAAATTGGCGTAATAGTCTTAAAAAATTGTCAAGCTCTACGATTCTTGCAACTTCGTCCACCATCTCTGCGTTGGTGATTCCCTGGTATTCCCCGAGATACTGACGTCATTAAATGTGACTCACCCAACAGCCATCCAAATCAATGTTAACATTTATTTTGTTATGAAATAACACACACATACATCTATATATGCAACACACACACACACACACATATATATATATATATATAGGCAAAGTCAATCGCCATACAATTTTTTCTATCTGGCTGTTGCAGTTGTATAGGAGGAGAGCACGCTCGGCAGAAAAGTACACATTTTCATGAAACGTGAAACCTTACATAAACGCCATAAAGAGAGCAATAAACATGTATTTCATATCTGTATGCATTCTTATATGTATATCACCAAAGTTACATGACAATAATCATGTAAAAGTGTGAAATTATTACCTTTTTGTCAGAACGCATGTGCTTGTCAAAGTTTTTATATAACCGGATGTTGTGTAAGCGAGATTACCAAACGGGATTCTCGTAGATCAATATAAGGTCACACTAAGAATTACCGTCTACTAGCCATATAGTTACATCATTAATCATCCCCCTATAAACTACTAACGGGTGTTTTATTTATATCTGCGCTGCTGGCCCACTCTGGCCTCATTCTACACGAAATCGCATTTGACCATGTGACCCAAAGGCAACATCATGTGCACAGTATGGCGGCTATTTATGAAATCTTTTCTATGTGACAGATAAATGTACTCACAAATAATTATTAGGAGCACATTTCTTCTGTTTCTTGATGCCCAAGTGTCGGTTGTATGTCATGGAATACAAATTTGAAACGGTTAGCCCAAATACGCGTGTACAAAAATCACGACCAAGATCTCCGCCCCAAGCTCAAGAGTGGGGCAGACGACTCTGCTTAATATATATATTTTATATATATATATATATGCAACTCGAACAATATGTGTCTCACCACACCGATTACTGCCAAGCAACTGAACGAATCTATAGTTCCCACCCTGGTGGGTTATTGTGGGATTCCCAGAATGACCCAAGACACTACCGGACTGAAATTGCCCCACAATCAACAAAGCTCACTAGGCTAGTGCTGGGCCTAAAATCTGTTTAGCTAATTTGGCTAAAGGTTCAAATTTTGTTTAGCCAAATGAGATTTTGTTTAGCCATTTTTTTTAGCAGACACTAAGATGGCAAAACATAAAAATGCAAAACATCACTTAAAATAATGTGATAAGGCCTAGTAAAATAATTAAACTAGTTTCTTGTCCCCGCCCACTTCCTTATTTGTCTACACCTCCTTTTTTATTTACTATTGAAAAAAAAATTTTTAAAGTTTTTTCGGTTCTGTGAAGAAATCTTTGTCGAAAACTGTTATACTCTTTCAGTTCACACGTTATTCATCACACAAGGTGTAGGGATGTATGTGCAATCTACAGTCAAAAATAAGATTCGAATGATGATGCCTTGCATTAAATAGCCTTTACGCAGACTCGCATAATTCCAGACCAAACCTACACATGACATTCATAAATACATTCAACACTGCATTTGCTTCTTGTTTGTTTCTAGTAAGTTTAAGTAGTTTTTCGGTGGAACAGGTATATGCCATGTTACATTTACGTAAATGTTTCTATTCATCTGCCATTCCTGCTAAATAGTAATGCATTTGATAACGGGATGGAAGGATATACAGTAATATACATCACTGGCATGTTCCATATTGCATCGAAAAACTACAGCTTGTCTTTTAATCAACCACTGTGAGCATCTAAGAGATGGTGGCCATCTTTGAAACTAATAGCAAAAAAAACCTACGCTCAAAAGTAAATAACATATTTGTACAAACAAGCCAGCATGTTGTAGTGGATACTAGATAATATAGGTTCAACTTTTCATGAAGTATTTCGTAAATGAGTCTGAAAACAGTGAAAGTTGAAACAAGCAGTTTCAATTTGTGACATTTTTATGATTTTAAAATTGGCCTTCGTTTAAAATTGAGGAGGACCTCTGACGTTTGAGTAGGAAATAAATTGTTTTAAAATGAAATCGGTGTTACTCAACACGGCAGCTTCAAAACGTTCATGTGAAGCGTAGACTGTCGCGAAGAAACGGAGTTGGTGAACTGTGAAATGTGGCAAGTTAGTACGAGACCAAACACAAATCCGTATCCAGATTTTTGACCTTTTGGTTATTTTCTTTTGGAAATCCATTTATAGATTAATTATTACTCAAAGCGTATGGTAAAACATGAAACATGTACCAACCCTATTTGCGGGAATACTTCGCAAACGCTTGAAAATTGCATTTATATCGGCTTTACAAGGACCGTCTTCTGCCATTTTGTCAACTGCTGACGTAAACACGAAGACCGGAAGCTTCGCAGAAAAGAAATATTCTTACACCCATTGGTCAATAATATATTTACTGGAGTAGTCGTGATCATCCTTATTAATCCACGAGGTGGCGCCATCACCACCCGCTTTTTGTTAGTTACTGGCCGGCCCCTAGGACGAGTTTCGTGACGAGTTTTCATATAGCGCGCGAATATAATACAGTATTTTTTTAACTCTTGCTTCAACATCAATTGTGACCAGAATCTGCCTTACTTAATAGAAAATGCTGTTTTTATACAAATCCGAAGAAACTTTTGCGCAAAGGATCGATATTCGAAATAAAAAGTTATTTCACCGACATAAAAATTATAGTGCAAATTAACAAATGGTTAAAAAGATGTTTTGAGTGAAATACTAACGATTGTCGAACAATGGGAACACGTTTAAAAAAAACCAAGCAACAGATGAAATTTCCTAAACAAATAGTTTTTTCTTTAAAAAGCCTTAATTTTGTCTGTATGGCATTTGTAATTCTCGCGTAACTTAATAAGGTTTTTAAGAATAAAGTTGAATTGAATTGAATTTGCAATTCGAAATTAACGCATCGATTTTAAATATAAAAAACACGGGTCGAATTGATTGCTTCATTTCCTGCAGTGATTATTACGAATAGGTAAAAGGTAAGGTAAAGTTATCCCCCAGGCATTACGCCTTAGGAAGCCATGAAGGCTTATATGGCCAGTGCTTAAACCTGGATTCTGTACGTAGTGCGAAGCAACTTAGAGTGCAGTTATACTGACTCTCCTGGACGGGACACTAGTCCATCGCAGGTACCTTCCAAACAGTGTTTGTACTCATTTGCAGCTGACTGAGGCAAAGTAGGGTAAACGAAATTACAAATAACTGCGTACATTTTCGTCTGATAAAGTGAAATATGGGGTATTTACAGAGTGCACCGATAAAATAAAACAATTGAAATACTATATGTTGTTTTCTTAGTCTGTAAGATAAATAATTTGTTTTGTCGGTTGTAACTAGCAAATATATTACGACATGGGCGCCTATCAAAACATCGTTGTTCTTGTACTTCGTACGCCCTTGGACCTACTGCCCGGCTCATTTTAGTTCGAAACAACAACGACAGGGAGCGTAAATAGAAAACTAGTGGTTCAAAGAGTCAGTGTAATGATACACTGTGGTAGTTTTGGTGACTAAGACGCGATGTTAAAAGTGAAAGATACATGGACCACTCCTTCGCGAGTAACCAGTCTGCTAAACTGGTATTGACATTTAGTGTATTGCATAGGATTACAAGTATAGCTACTGTTTGTTTTATAATAATCACCTATGCGATTAAATAATCATGAAATTGCTAGACATGAGCGATATTACCCCCAGTACATGCTCACAAACCACCAAAACTTACATTTACAGGTTTACACTTACAAGTAATGATCATTTGTAAGGCTGTATATATAATTTTGTCAAGCAATGTGCCAGTGAATTCCATACATCCATCACTCTGACTGAAAAATCGGCGTCTGCAGAGGCAGAGCTTCATACATTGTTGTTTAAGTTGTTTTTACTGTGTCTGTGGCCTCTAAAAAACTTCTCTGGGTTTATGTTCTCCTTCCCAGTTAAAAACTTAAAAGCCTCAATTAAGTCTCCTCATAATCTCTGTTCTTCTAGTCTACATAGTTTTAGTTGTGTTAATCTTTCCTAATATGTAAATTCCTTGAATCCTATCATCAGCTTTCTCAAGCTTTCTTGTCCTTCATACTCGCTTGGTTAATGGTTTATTTTAGGCCATTTGCATTTGTTAGAACCCATATCCCAGGGCAGGCTACTCCATTATTTGCCTAGTCTGGCTTTGAACTGAGAACTAATTTCTAAATCAGCCTGCAATGGGGAACTGTGTCAAATGCCTTCCTGTAATCCAGGTATATGACATCCAGTCCATGTCCATCATCAAGTGTCATTGACAGTGTCCATTCCTCGGGACATTCCTCAAAGGTCTCAAGCAAGTTGGTCAGATTTGACTTGTTCTCCGTGAATCCATGCTGGTTCGGTTAGATGATGATGTGTTGTTTAGAAACTATTTATTGTTCTCTCTAATGATAGCTTCCAGAATCTTGCACACTATATGGAGGTTGACTGATCGGTAGTTTCCAGCTTTCTGAATGGCAAATCTGAAATCTAACTACCTGTTTGAAGGACTCTCTTGTATGTTGAAGGTGACATATTTGTTGGAGTAAACTTCCATCCTCAACATGGTACCACTCATTCAGTGTCTGGGATCCGGATACAGTCCAAGCATGGTACAGTAGTCCAAAATGGCATAGAACAGTTCCTTATTTGTGACTTGCACTGTAGCAGTACATATACTGTCCCTACTGTGGTTGATCCAAGGGGAACTTGAATGACATACAGCTAAAGAAATCGAGATGGGGCCATGGCAAAATTGCCATCCATAAAGCCACTTTTGGAACTTGAAATAGAGAAGGTTTGTATCAAGTCACCTCTCTGTCACTGACAGTACAATGAGTATAGCCCCAGGTGCCCTAGTCTCTCTTCATTTGTAAGCTTGGCTATGTTAGATACTAGGTTAGTGGCTCTGCTTTGGACCTTCTCTAGGTTATCAATATCTTGCTAGGTATAGATTACATGCCTGCACGCAGAACTCAAGGTGTGGTCTGACATATGCTGTGTGCAGTGTCACAAAAGATTCTGTGTTCATTTACCTGAAGGATCTCCTTGCCATGTCAAGAGCTTTCATTGCCTTTAGGTTATTGCAATACAAAATAACATGTTTTTTGCTTTAGACTACTTATGAAAGAAATTATGTGTATATCACATGTCAACTCATGTTCAAATATAAAAAACACCAAATTTGTAGTACACTTTAAGATGTGACCAATTTAGTTCATAGAACACAATGCAGACCAATGTGCTGAAAGGTCGGTGGTGCTGGGTTTAATGTGGAGATATTATTTTTAGTTCCTTGCGGCGTTTATTGGAGAATCTGCCAAGCTACATCACCAACGTGAAAAGGTTGCCCACAAACCTCAGAGACAAAGTTGTCGATCTAATGTGCAAAAGGGGTCTTGCCACTGATGTCAATATAGCTCAGGTGGGTCATTCTTGCATGTTTCACACCACTGGAATTGAAATGCCGATTCCAGTTCCGGATTTGGAGTTTAGTTTTTAAAAGTAATTGGAATTGGTGAAAATGTAATTGGTATTTTCAATTACTTTTTCTGCTACATCATGCAATTTTTTAACTAAAATTATTCGCTATACAAATAATCAACAAAACATAATTTGTTGCATATATCATATTTGTTTGCCATTATGTACCATAATGTGCATAAATTAAATGAAACTGCTCTAAAATATGTCTATGGTTACTCTATTCACATACTTTTATTTCGATATGGAATTGATAATTGGAATTGGTATTTTGGAATTGGTATTTTTTATGTATAATTGAACTTTGTAACTGGTGTATAATTGAAATTGGTATAATGTAATTGACCCCAAGTCTGCATTCAACAGCAGCTCTCAGTGTGCCACAAATATTGGTTGAATGACTTGGAACTTGTAATATGACTTGTGACATGATTATGTTAAAGGCTCACACTGTATGTCATATCTTAGAAACTACTTATCCTATTTTGACAACATTGTCAGTGTAGTTAACCCATTAAGCCCCAGGATTTTATTAATCCTGTTCCCAGGATTTCTGGCAAATTTCGAGCGATTTTACCTCCTTGTGTTAAAAAACTATTCAATATTGACAATTACAAGTTGAGTTTATTTTGAAGAGTAGTAATTTCTCCATATGCATGTATACATAGAAATAAGATAGATTAATAAAATGTTGACATTTGATCCCAATTTGCAAAGACAAAATAGTAAGTTTGTTAAAACTTTGAAAGTTATTCTACCTTGCGACTGACATTTGACAGTGATCCCATACTATAACCCTATGCAACCCAGTGAAGAAAATGTAGCTATATGTGTTAGCTTTGCACCACTGAAAAAAATTATAAAATTCTGACGGTTATTTTTTAGGTTACACCATATTTTATCATGACAAATATAGAAATAAAAATTTTCGAGATGTTGCTGTTGTTGCAAAATGTATCTGCTAGGATGTGGTGAAATTTGGTAGCATTTAGTTCAGTAGTTATTCGCCAGGATTTTTTTAAATAGAGGGTCCCGTATGCGGGCGGATGCGGCGGCGGCCGTTCCAGGATAGCATAGAGCTGTGGGGTCTAATGGGTTAATATGGCATGCAAAGAAGGCCATATGTGACAAAATAAGCAATGCATGACTATGGCCATAGTAACCATAGTAACCAGATAATCTTGGAAATGATGCTGGGGTGGTTTGTTGGTATTTGTTCTAATAAATAATATATAAAATTGTGCAATGAAGTAGTTTGGCTGAATAATTAGTCATATTTGTAAAGCAAAATGTGATGTTTGCAATTAGTTTACAGTTTAAAAACTAAGCAAAAAGTGTGTAGTATAACATTTTAATACAAGTTTTCACAGGAATTTGCAATACCAGCAGCTTATTAAGTTTTCAGTATCATATCAGTGTAACATTCCTGTAAGAGATATATGTATATGTTACAGTCAGTCTGTGTAATCAGTCATTTCACGTAATGACAGACATATTTAGGCATTATGCAAAATGACTGTTTCACTCGGGCATTTCATGAAATGACTGAAAATTTCAGTCATTACGCAAAATGACTGGAATCATGGCACTGTTATTACACAATTTGACTGGTGACCTTTTCAGTCATACCGTTTAATAACAATTTGTGTACTTTTGTCATTATATATTGTTCCAATGTTAACTGTGCATTAATGTCAGCTTCTTCAGACATTCACATTACTCAAGTAAATAAACAAAATGGATAAATATTTGTTATATATTTGCAATAAGAGTTTAACTTCTCCTAGCCTTGCGGCTATACCCTCTCATGGGGAAGGCTAGGGGAGTAAACCCTACACAAATCCGGAGTGGAGCCCCGAAGACGGTCTGGTGATCACGTTGTCACTTTTCCGGCAGCTCCTGCAGCCAAGCTGGTGCCAAACTTCATGCTTCGCATTCCTTTGGATCCCACCGGTAAGGCCGAGAGCGGGATCCTGATGACTGGGCAACCCAGGATATTGTAACTCTTGCCCAGGTTTGCGCCCTGGAGAGGCTATTCCAGCCTCACTTCACAGTGTGGAACTAACACGGGAGACAGCAGTTACAAGTGATAAGCCCAACTCGATTGGCGTAGAGTACGGGCACTACGGGTTGTCTCTGACGATCATCGTGTCTCACTGGTCAGCTACCGCCCGCCTAAGCTGGGCAGCCCCCAACCAATAAGGTGCTGACTCGCCAACATCTGCCTGCTTCAATGGGTGCTAGGAGCTTAGTGTTTAGGCACAACAAGCAGAAGGTAACACTGCACCAGGCAAACAACGAAAAACTAAGAAGTACCCAGCACTTCGCTTCGCAAGCTGGAATGTACGGACCATGTGTCCCGGTTTCTCAGATGACCTGCAACAGGTCAATGACAGCAGGAAAACAGCTATTATCGATAGGGAGCTAACCAGACTCGATGTCAGCATCGCAGCTCTCCAGGAAAACAGACTTGCCTCCAGCGGATGTCTCAAGGAAGAGAACTTCACCTTCTTCTGGAAAGGGAAGGAGCCCGAGGTACCCCGCTTGTACAGGGTTGGTTTTGCTGTCAAGAACTCTCTCCTTGATACTGTGGACCCTCTCACTGGTGGCAACGAGCGCATTTTATCTATCCGTCTCGCCACTGCTGCAGGGTTTGCCCACATCTTCAGCATCTACGCCCCTACATTGGGAGCCTCTGAAGATATCAAGGACCATTTCTATGATGAGCTTGACAGCCTGATTGGCAAGATTCCCAAAGGTGAGCCGCTCATCCTTCTTGGCGACTTTAATTTAATTTAAACAGATTAGGCTCAGACCATCAATCATGGCCGTCCTGCATTGGACACCACCTCACTGGGAGGATGAACGACAACGGACAAAGATTATTGGAGCTATGCTCATTTCATGGTCGTTGCATCACCAACACCAACAAGTGTCGTGGAAGCATCCAAGGTCTCATAAATGGCATCAACTAGACCTCGTCATCGCCAGACGCTCTGCTCTGAACAATGTCCTAGCAACACGTAGCTACCACAGTGCAGATTGTGATACAGACCATGCCAAGGTGTGCAGTAAAGTGAAACTCTCTCCGCGTAAGCTGCACCAAGCCCACAGGTCGCACTCGCATCAATGTTGCTAGAACTGCAGACCCCCAATGAAGGGAGCAGTTTGTAGCCTCCCTTGAGCAGTCCCTTCAGGACTTTCCGGATCAGGACGCCACAGCAAGGTGGAACACCCTCAGTAATACCATCTACAATGCAGCGATAACTGCATTTGGCAAGAGAGAAAGACCAAACCAAGACTGGTACAATGCTAACCTACATGTTATGGTACCCATCATTGAAACCAAACGAGAAGCCCTGCTTGCATACAAACACAATCCATGCGAGAAGACACTGTCGGCTCTCAGATCTGCACGGAGCATCGCACAACGGACAGCAAGACGCTGTGCAAATGACTACTGGCTGAAACTGTGCGAGAGTATCCAAAACTCCGCCGACTGCGGAAACATACGCGGCATGTACGATGGCATCAAGAAAGCCGTTGGCCCCACTGTAAGGAAGATGGCTCCACTGAAATCCACATCAGGAGAGATGCTCACAGACCGGGATAAATAGATGGAGCGATGGGTTGAACATTATTCAGAACTGTACTCCCGACAAACAGTCGTTACTAATGCTGCTCTCAACGCCATCAGGGACTTGCCTATGATGGAGGAGCTGGACAACGAGCCCACAGTCGAGGACCTCAGCAAAGCTATTGACTCCCTCTCTTGCGGCAAGGCACCAGGATGTGACAGCATACCTCCAGAAGTGATCAAGTGTGCGAAGTCTGCCTTACTACACCACCTACATCAACTGCTCTGTCTCTGCTCGAATGAAGGAACAGTCCCTCAAAAAATGCGGGATGCTACAATAGTCACCTTGTATAAAAACAAAGGCGACCGCAGTGACTTCAACAACTATAGGGGCATATCATTATTGAGCATTGTGGGGAAGGCCTTCGCTCGGGTCCTACTAATCAGACTTCAGAAACTTGCCTCACGTGTCTACCCAGAATCCCAGTGCAGGTTCAGAGCAGGAAGATCCACCATAGATATGATCTTCTCAGTACGCCAGCTCCAGGAAAAGTGCAGAGAACAGGGAATGCCCCTCTACGTGGCGTTCATTGACTTAACCATGGCCTTCGATCTTGTCAGCAGGAAGGGACTCTTCCGCCTACTTGAGAAGATCAGCTGCCCTCCCAAGCTATGCAGCATGGTGGCCTCCTTCCATGAGAACATGAAGGGTACAGTTGTGTACGATGGTTTGACATCGGAGCCCTTCCCTGTCTGCAGCGGTGTCAAGCAAGGCTGTGTCCTTGCTCCAACATTGTTTGGGATCTTCTTCTCCCTCCTTCTGTCATATGCCTTTGACTCTTCCTCAGACGGTATCTATCTGCACACCAGATCTGATGGGAAGCTGTTCAACCTGGCACATCTGCGTGCCAAAACAAAGGTGACAGAGGTATACGTCAGGGAGATGCTGTTTGCAGATGATTCAGCGCTCAATGCCCACTCAGGAGAGGCCCTTCAGAGGCTGGTCGATCGCTTTGCACATGCCTGCAGTGAGTTTGGACTCACAATCAGCCTGAAGAAGACGAACGTCATTGCACGGGATACCAGCAAAGTCTCCTCCGTCAAGATCAATGACTACACCCTAGAGGTAGTAGAAGACTTCACCTACCTCGGGTCAAACATCTCTAACAACCTTTCGCTGGACAAAGAGATAAACAGGCGCATCGGAAAAGCCGCATGCACTATGGCCAAGCTGACCAAAAGAGTATGGGAAAATAAGATGCTCACTGAGAACACCAAGATGAGAATCTACCAGGCCTGTGTGTTGAGCACCCTCCTCTATGGCAGCGAATCGTGGACCACATACATGTGCCAGGAGCGCCGCCTCAACACCTTCCACATGAGGTGCCTCAAGCGTATCCTCGGCATCACATGGCAGGATCGTATCCCCTACAGCGACATACTGGACCGTGCCAGGATCCGCAGCATGCATTCACTGCTGAGCCAGAGACGCCTGCGCTGGTTGGGCCATGTGCGTCGCATGGAGGACGGCCGCTTGCCGAAAGACATCCTCTATGGACAACTCACCAGTGGCGTGAGGCCAGTGGGACGCCCAGCCCTAAGATTCAAGGATGCCTGCAATCGTGACATGAAGGCCTGTGACATCAGCCCCAAAGACTGGGAAGCAGTGGCCGAAGACCGCACTGCTTGACATCAGGCAACAACAGAGGCATTGAAAGTACAGATGAAAGGAGACACCAGCATGCGGCGGAGAAGAGGATGCGGCGAAAACAAAACGCAGCACTACCACCAATGTCATCCTGTTTCGTCTGCTTTGGCTGCGGCAAGGACTGCCACTCAAGAATCGGCCTTCACAGCCACAGTGTACGCTGCCAAAATTTGACAAATTGACAACAGGACGCATCAGCATCGTCTCTTCAAGACTACGCTCTGCCTATATAATTTGCAATTGGCAACATTTTGCTAATAATTTATCCCTCTCTGGGTACAAGACTCTAACCCTCCTCTGACAGTTTCATTGCCAACTATCTCACTGGTGTTCTCTGATTTGATGAACAGGTAATGGATGACCCAACTATTCTTCAACTGGGAATGCTAATTGCCTAACAGTGGTGACTCTGTCTCTATTGGCTATTGTGCATTGCCTGTCCCTATAAAAAGAACACAATCAGTAGGTTTTAATCACTTGCCTCTTGGCATATCTATCACAATGGCACAGGATAATTACGAATTACAATTTAAGGAAGAACTCTACAAAAGGTCTCAAATATGTCAAAAACATCTAATTCCCCAAAGTGGAATATTTCAATACTGTAGAACACCTCAAGCTTGTGGCAACTGATGAACCTTCGAAGGCACGTCATGGATACTATGTACTCAGCAAGTACCAATTTTTATTTGTAGTTTCTTATGCTGACATTGTTTCTTGATTTTAAGTGTGAGAAATTTACCAGACATTTCACAATTTGAGGGGTAGATAGTAGTCCATTTAATCAATGCAAATATTCCAAACTATAATAAATGAGGTATGGGTGGAAATATAGTTGAATACTCTTCCAAATACACCATAGCTAACACGTAATTATGCAGTAATGACATCATACCAGAATTATGTCATATAAATTATTCCACAGCCCCAAGCCAGACAGGTGAAAATCCTCCACCTAGGGAATTTCTGCCACAACATTTTTCAAGAAGCTTAATATCAGACACATGCAATTTTGGTGCCTTGCATAACATGATGTGGTTTCATTTTGATTTGGTAATGGTCAAATTTCACACCTTCATTCATTGATCTGCACATTGAAGCCATAAGTAAATCCTTTCAAATATTTTTTCAGTCAGACGCCCCAAGTTAATATCCACTACAGTTGTATTGGATACCAATTCAAGCCTTAATCCTTTCTCTGATAAATTCTTCCTTTCTTTGTGTAAGACAGGAAGTCCACAATGAAAGGGTCTTTCTTCGGTTAGCCATGAATTGAATGAGAGCACAAATGAAAGCCATCATTACTGTCTCGCAAAAGTCAAAGTCCTTTCATGATTTGTCACATTAAGCTATACAAACAAATTAATTTAAAAGGGAAGTTAAACCAATTGCTAAGTTTACCATAAAAGACACATTGATAAACATCATGATTATGAGTATATTACAATTACAATATATTACAATATATATTTTCTTCTCACCATTTTGGTTTAGGTACTTTATAATTAAAATTGGATAATAGTTAAAATTTGCGATTATGTTTCTCGGGTATAAAGTTCTTCAATGCGACATTGAGAAGTTGATGAGGAAATGAAAAACAGAACAAGAAGAGCCAATATATCATGTTTGCATTGAGGACACCTATGACGTCATCCTTATCGACCTGCAATCACCCCCCAGTTACATTTCAAGTGGATCATTGTTTATCAGTGCCATCTCACAAACTTCTGTATCATACGGCCTCTAACCTCGAAGCGAGCAGCAGAAGTGACTATCCAGCTGTTGGATATATTTCTCCTGTTTGGAGCCCCTGCAATACCCAGTTCCCATCCCCATGGTGGATAGAGGAAGGGGGGATCCGCGTAACATCCTGGGGGTCATCATTGACCATGATGGCAACAACTTGTACACCATTGCTGTGAAGACTGAGATCCTGATAAATAAATATTCACGCAACCAATTCGACTTATGCCCACAACGCCTTCTATCCCAGTCAGACACCAACCAAGACCAACAGATATCTCTCTGCCATGCATTAAAAACTTCAGCAATTTGTGGAAAAATTTTGTCAGGTGTGACTGTTGCAGTTTTCTTTTAAAATGTACTAGCAACAGGTGCAAGTGCTACAAAGCCAAACGAATGTGTAACAGCCTGTGTAACAACAGTCTGAGCTGCCCGAACAAGTGAGAACGAACCATATGACATGATGTGTTCTACGTTATCCAAAGTGAGCCCGAACCATAATTTTAAATAATAATTTCATCACAATAGTAAAAAAAATTTTTTAGTGTGAGAAACAGATAGCTGCTAGGTGGCAATTTCTTAAAATATCTGGTTAGGTTGATGAAAAAACAGCAAGTTTGCCCACATCACTTGGGAATCACTGTTTCAGTCATTATGTGAAATGACTGCACCTCTTTTCCAGTCATTTTGCGTAATGACTGAAATTTTCAGTCATTCCGCGATATGCCTGAGTGAAACAGTCATTTCGCGTAATGGCTGATTACGCAGATTGACTGTAACGTGTATACATGTGTTACAGTCATCTTAGTTATTAGTCATGCAATCGTTTCAGGTGATACACAGCCGAACTAAAGTGCTTGACTTGAGTGAGTGTGACATAGGTGACATTGGACTATCTCACATTGCCAGTACCTGTAAGCTGCTTATCAAGATTGATCTCAATTCAGCAAAAGCCAGCCGGACAGCCATCTCATCAGAAGGTAGTGAAAGAGGTGTCGTTTTCTACTTGCAATTTATGCTTCATCAATTAATTATTAAAGGATGCATCAGCAGTTTCTTATGAAAATAATTGATGACCGGTATTGGTGCCAGCCTCACCCTGGACTACAGGGATAATGAGGAGAGCAACAACATGTACTAACGACAATAACAACAGCAACAACAGTTTCTATTGATATCACATCCCATACATTCTTGTAACATGCCATGATCTTAAAAAACATGATTGTAGAGCACTTCACACAATTGGTTTCATGGGAGAAGGTGTTTAATGGTTAGCAGCATGTCCTAGCTAGATATAGCATATTCGACCTAATAAGCTTGAAACAAATTGGGCCATAAAAAAATGTCAACGGATCTGTTCCTATAAGAGTAAGCCAAAATTTGTTTCTCTAGACAATCAGGTAACTGTTTAACACTAGTGGTGTCATTTGGTGACTAGTGTAGAACAACTGAAAATTGTTGCCAATTGTTTAATACCAGATGGCGACACTTCAGTTGTTCCACACTAATCAAGTTACAATAATTATGGATACTGCTGATTAAAAAAAGGGGTGTATGCTAATTAGGGCATGTATGCTTAATAGGTCGAATACGGTATGTATTGTTACCAAAGACACTGATTATTTTTTCCAGTCACGACGGCGACTTGGAGCGTATGCAGGCAGCTTAGTGTTAGGATAACTGAAGCGCCACCTGGTGAATATAAAGCTGCTGAAGTTGCACACTGGTTGATGTAATTCAAAGTTTGATGTGTGTAATGTGAGAAAGCAGACTGAGATTAAATGACATCGGTTTTGAGACCATCCCAAGGCTGTCTGACTTTTGTGTTACAGGTGTGTGCGATTTAGCCAAGAATTGCCCTCATCTTCAGGTTGTCTACCTGCGTCGGTGTCACCACGTCACTGATGATGCAGTGGTGGCAATTGCACGTCGCTGTCGACAGCTTCGGGAGCTAAATGTCGGCGGTTGCTGCCAACTTACTGACACGTCCCTTGAGGCTTTGGCTGCCAATCATTATCTTACCAGTGTCAACTTCTCCAGGGCTAATGTGAGTTTTCCTTGGTACAACTTCCTCCAGCTGTTTTTAGTAATGTGATTACATGGATAAAATATTCATGAATGAAGCATATTTGCAATATGCTGTTGACTAAACAGGAAAATTGAAGCCCAAGTCATCTTGTTCTTAGAGAATATTTATTTCTGTGTTTTTTTGCATTAAGTATTCATGTAGAAATGCTACTAATATTTGAGCACTGTCTGTTCTTTCGTTATAGTTCATGCCTTTGTATTACCGGTAATCAAATATATAATGTGAGTACTGTCTGTTTTGTGCTGGGTTCATTTGCACCCGATTCCAGAACTGAGAGATCTTGGTTATGATAATAATAATAATGTTTTATTTCAAGCAAAAGCCTATATATATACATACTGTACAAGTAAAAAAATTATATATACATATTTATATATATTTATATATATATATTTATATATATATATATATATATATATATATATATATATATATATATATATATATATATATATATATATATATATATATACATATATATATATACACACACATCATGCAGTAAAAGTATATGTAAAACAAGTTAGAATAAATATATATATATATATATATATATATAAAAATGTACACACATAATGTATACAATTAATCAATCCAATGTTTAATCATTGGTCTTTGATAATAAATAAAAATGTGAAAATAATTCACAAAAAGTAGATTCTCAGACTTTTCTAACCGGCATTAAAGGCAAAATATTGATGAGCGAATGCGTTCGCTAAAAGATTTTACATAATTTGTAGCGAACATATGACTTGCACTACAATGGGGTGACAAGTTGTGTAAAATTCTAAAACTGTTGTTATATGCAACAGTAATGCCTATCAGACAAAAACTTGAAGTATACATTGAACCACAGTACGAATTAAATAAAGTTGTTTTAATGGTACCGCTGTATAAGTGACATTTTCTGGCTAAAACATTTGCCTACACATAAATACATCTTTTCTGTTTGGCAATATCATCAGTTTATAATAATTATGGCCAAGGTATTTACATTTCTCAGTATAAGGTAGTATATCGTTAATGATTATTGATAACAACAGTGAATATTTTTATCAATAACTATACAATAAGATTTGTTGGCATTGTAAATCACATCAAACATATTGCTGTACTCGGCACAACAATCAGTGAGTTTTCTCAGCCCAGAAACACTAGGTGAAAAAATTAAAAAATCACCAGCATGCATCATATGGTTCATTATGTTGCCTGCATAAAGACAGCTGATTTGTAGTTTGTTCAGATTTACACTTAAGTCATCTATGTACATGTTAAAAGATGGGGAGAAAGGATGCCACCCTGTTTAACACCATTTGAAATGGTAAAAAATTCAGAGAAGCTATGACACCATCTGACAGTGAATTTCTGGGTGCTGTACCAGTAATAGAGAATGCACACAATAAAATAAGGACAGCCCAGGTCAATTAGTTTGGTGAACAGTTTACTATAATTGACTATGTCAAAGGCCTTAGAGGCATTCAACATAGTGACATACATAGATGAGCCATTTGCTATACAGTGTCAAAAGAGTTATTTTAATAAAAATATGAGCATTTCAGTTGAGTGATGCTTTTTAAATAAATTGGTTAACACATGTAGTTAAAAAAGTAGAAACCCTGGATAATATCAAGCAATGGGTCGGTAATTGTTGTTATCAGACAGGTCACCAGCCTTATTTTTAATTATGGGGGCTATGATTGTAATCATCATAGCATCTGGCAAAAAAATATAGATTAACATGCTGCCACTTAACAGTGACATGAGAACATGGAGTTTTTCATTCGCATATTTAGAATGTTCATAACCCGGGGCTTCGCCTACAGGCATTGCATGTATTACATCTCGAATTTACTTAACATTGACAATCATTTGATCATTAGTCTGTACATTGCTACAGTATTCATTGATCTTCTTGATGTTGGCTGGAGAGCCAGGTATAGAGTTAAGTACGGACTGGTAATGATGAAGCCACAATATTCTTTACATTTTCCACACCTGAAGCACCACCGACATTGCTAGGATTTGGCAACCTGGCATTATTCATATGTTTTATGTCCTTCCAGAAGTTTTTGAAGTCATTATTACAAAGTTTAGAAGCAAGTCGCTCAGCTTTAAGCATTTCAGCATTTTTTTCACAAAGTCTTTTGTTGCATTTAAAGTAAGAAGATTCTCTTGGAGCCTGGAGGGAGTCTCTGACCAGGTCGTTCTAGCCAAGAACAGTGTGCTTAGAAGACGTGTTGCTGGTCATAGTAGGATTACCTGAGTGATTTTATAATATTGTAAAGTTTGTATAGCAAAGTGCGATGGACTTCATCATTACAATTAGGGTTAGTATAGCATAAAACCTCATGAGGAACATCAATAGCTGATAAAAGCAAACCAATTTGTGTATGGTAGTTTTCAAAATCCTGAGGGTGGCAGCATTCCACACAGGACAAGGCGGTTAAATTTGCTCCTGTGTTGGGGCCTCTGAAGAACACCTAAAAGAGTGGTTTAACAACCCCAAAGACAAGGAGGTTAAGAGGACATCAAATAAAAAAAAATTGCTATTGAGTGGGTATGAAAATGCTGATAGAAATATTTTTTTATCACTCAAGAAAGATAGTAGAACTAGAGGACATGAGGTAACATTAGTAAAGGATCAGTGTAGATTGGATATCAGGAAGTACTCGTTCTCACAGATCAATAAATGGAACAAATTATCTACAGACTGTGTAACCGCTAGCAGCATGAATATGTTTAAAATCAAGGTTGAAACATTTCTCAGGAGGGACGGGTTACATATTAATGAAAAAAGTTGGACTCTCCATAGGCCAATGGCTTCCTTGTCCAAATGCCATCTGGGCCTGTGCTTTGGACGGCAATCTTGTTAAACCTTGGTGAGTTACAGAACAGGCACAGATAACAACACTGCATGGGGTCTTTTACATCCCCTGGCATAGACACCAGGTAGCAAGAGCTACAGCTTTTTATCATCTCATCCAAAAGACGTACATATCTACTCATGTTATGCATCGTGATAGGTGACAGACGCTGGAGTGCTGAGACTTGTGTCTGGAGAATGTGGCGCGTCACTTAAGGTAATAGCTTAATGTCTCATCATCAAAGGCAATGTAAACGATTTTCACTGGTTAACTTATACGTAGCTACTTGGAGATTTTGTATGGTTAATTAAAATGCCTAAATTATCATAATATTTTTATACATATAAACTAACAACGATATACTTCATGTTTTAATCTTTGTTGCTGTAATATATTTAATGTCAGAAAATGTAGAAAAAAGGTATTTCACAGACCAATCAATCATCTGATGAAAATCTTTATATTTCACCCCCAAAAGTGAAGATGTAATGGTCTGTCTTTTACTGCCATCGAGCGATCTCTGTGTGTGTTGTAAAGCTGGCATATTTTATATCATAGATAAATAGAAATAAATAGTAGTGTAATACTATTAAATTCAGCATTGCAACGTCCTGTAAAAAAGCCATTCAGTTGACCAATGACACCCCTTTAACATCTCATAATTAAAAAGCATTTATGCTACTTTATTTGATTAACCACAATATAATTAATTTTAAGCAACTACCATGTAATGGATTAAGCTAAGTCTGGTAGATGATGCTGTGTGCTGATATTTCTATTCATTATTAAAGCTGTGCATAGTTTTATACCATGTTAAGATATCAACTTAGGCATTTGATCCAATGTAAACAAGTTATGTCTATGTTTTTTAAGGTTTCACATAGGTAACTTATGATCACAATGTTGCATTACAGACATGCAAAATAATGTTTCTATTTTAAATTAGCCTGTCTCTTTGCAGGAAGTCCATATGAACAATTGTGCGGCTCTGTCGGATGAAGCCATTGAAGCTGTCATGCAGTATTGTACAAACATCACCATCTTGCTCTTTGATGGTTGCCCGAAGTTAACAGGTACATCAATACAACATTATTACACATTGGTTCAACACCTACCACATTATATGGATTTCTCATATGCAATGCATGTTTTTGGGAAGTATCCGGCAATATCCCATTTTTATACGGATTTCTTTCAAATAAAACAACTCTGGCAAAGTACATATTTTCCTGTGTTCATCACACAAGTATGAACTTATATTGGTTGAAGCATTAAATACTTTTGATGCAAGGCAGGTATCTGGCGAAACCTAGGGAATGTCATTTAGAATAGGCAGCGGCGATTTTTTTAAGGCTTTCGCTTATGGTTCCTCGCTAGAATTCTACAGTTCCATTGACACCAGCCAGTATATAAAACATTTGATCAAGGTGAGAAATCTACTATCCTGTCCCTCCAAAAAAATCTACAGTCCTGATTCAGGACCATACTTACTTACTTAGTCCTCTTCGTGCCCGGTGGCACATAAGGCGTCAACAAGAGAGCGCCACTGCTGTCGGTCTGCAGCCCATTTGGTGATGGTGTTCCATGTCAGGCCGCATTCTTTCATCTCCTTCTCCACTGTTCTTCTCCATGTTTCTTTTGGGCGACCACGTCTCCTTTTTCCATCTGCTGTCCAGCGTAAGGCTGTCTTGGGCAGTGCGCCAGGTGACATTCGGCACACGTGTCCAAGCCATCTCCATCTTCTCTTCTTTATCTGTGTGGCCAAGGCTGTTGCATCTGTTTTTCGGTGCAGCTGTTCATTAGTGATGGTGTTGGGCCAAAATACTCCTAGGATCTTCCGTAGACACTTGTTTTGGAATGTCTCAAGATTGTGTGCTAGCTTGGCTGTCAGTTTCCAGCACTCGGAGCCGTAGAGAAGTACACTGAGAACATTACTATTGTACAGTCTCAGTTTTGTTTCCAATCTCAGTTGCTTGGATTTCCAGATGGGCTTCAGCATAGCGAAGGTCTGACTTGCCTTTCTGATCCTAGCCATGGCATCTTTTGCAGAGTCTCCATCTGTTGTGATTTTGCTTCCCAGGAAGTCCACTGCTCTTTCTTTGCTCTTCTGTAACCTAGCACTGCTTTCCCTGCTAGCTTCATGGCCATGTTGAAACTGTGTATAGTCATCTCTGTTTCCTCCTGCAGAATATCAAAACTGTTCTTCAGAGCAATTGTGAACTATTGCTTGGTTTCTGGGTTTTGTAGCTTGGTGGTATCAAAACGCTCTTTCTTCTTCTCTCCTGTCTTTGCCTTTCTCAGTTTCAGAGCAGGTTTTCCTATCAACAGGTTGTGGTCGCTGCTAGCATCAGCTAGTCTCCTTGTTTTGACGTCTTGTAGAGAGCGTCTCCATTTTCCATTTACAAGGATGTGATCTATTTGACTCTCAGTTCTGCTTATGTATTGTTTTATGTTGGAAGAGTGTCCCTCCAATCACGAGGTCATTCTCCCCACATATGTCACACAATCTGCTGCCGTTATCAGTCATTGTACCTGTTCCGTGTTTGCCCATGATCCTTTCCCTGTTAGTGTTGTCGCTCCCAACTCGTGCATTGAAATCTCCAAGAACCACTAGTACGTCATGTTTGGGGATGTCTTCCAAAATTGACTGAAGACTGTCATAGAAGTTATCTTTTTCTTCTTTTTCTGCTTCCTCTGTAGGTGCGTAACAGGTTCCCACTGAGAGTTTGATAAATGTGGACTTAAATCTAGCATAAAGAAATCGTTCAGTTATTGGTTTCCATTGAAGAAGAGTGTTACCTTTCTCCTTCTGGATGATCAGGGCTACTCCCTGTCTATGCTGGTTGTCCTCTCTGCCTGACCACAGTATGGTGTCTCCTGTCGCCAGTTGTCGTTTTCCAGCTCCAGTCCATCTAGCCTCCATGATACCTAGAAGGCTGATTTTGTATTGGTGCATTTCCTGGAGAACCTGTGCCAGTCTTCCTGTCTGATATAGTGTTCTCATATTCCAGCATCCGATGTTGATAAAAGTTTTGGGTGTAAGGAGATCCGCCATCGGGGTGAAGACTTCCTTGCGGGTTTGGTCCCCATCCTTCATAAGTCCAGTTGCCTGTATTGCTTCTCTCCTACCGCCCGGTGCAGTTTTCTCTCTTGTTTCAGTTTCCGTAGCTAGGCTGTTTTTACGGGGTGGGGTCGCTGGCCCCACGCCCAACCCTCCTCTTTTGTCCGGGCTTGGGACCGGCAGGAGATTCTCAAAGAGCATTTTCCAGGCAGAGTTTGATTCAGGACCATAGATTGCCTTAAAATCACTGGGTGTAAGTTTATTTTGTAGCCTCATAGATAGCCCTTTATGTTAGTACATGATATCAGGCTTGTCCTGGCGGTTAGGATCTTTATGTTAGTGGTACATGATATCAGGCTTGTCCTGGCAGTTAGGATCTTTATGTTAGTGGTACATGATATCAGTCTTGTCCTGGCACATGATATCAGTCTTGTCCTGGCAGTTAGGATCTTTATGTTAGTGGTACATGATATCAGGCTTGTCCTGGCAGTTAGGATCTTTATGTTAGTGGTACATGATATCAGGCTTATCCTGGCAGTTATGATCTTTATGTTAATGGTACATGATATCAGGCTTGTCCTGGCAGTTAGGATCTTTATGTTAGTGGTACATGATATCAGGCTAGTCCTGGCAGTTAGGATCTTTATGTTAGTGGTACATGATATCAGGCTTGTCCTGGCAGTTAGGATCTTTAAGTTAGTGGTACCTGATATCAGGCTTGTCCTGGCAGCTAGGATCTTCAAAGATGGCCAGCACTGTTCCAATACCTCACCAAGGAGTGGTGTTTTTGCACAATATTCTGCTCCCAGATATAAGGGCTGAAATGATTGGGTCTGAAACAGCCGAAGCCAAAATGCCTTTGATTCATACCAGTGGAATGTGCTGTATAAAGGTTCATTTGAACAATGTGCCAGCATGGCAGCCACTTTCATCCAGTCATAACTAAATGTGTCAGATTTCTTTATTTACACTAACAGCAAGTATTTCCTGCTAATAAAAAGCATATATCGACAGCCAAATATAGATAAAAAGACCACTGCAGCATTACCTGTGTGCGTGTGTATGTGTGTGCATGCATGCATGCGTGTGTGCATGCATTCATGTGCATGCATGCATGCATTCATTCGTTCGTGCATGCGTGTGTGTAGGTTCGTATTTTTGATTGTGTTTAATTTTATGTGATATGAAAACCAATGTATGGTATTTTGGATGAATTTCAGAACGATCAAGAATTGCACTGGAGGAATCACTGCAGGGAAACCAGAGTAAAATGAAACAAATCACATGGACAATTTATTGACATCTGTTTTGCATCTGACAATAATATTGATTTGTCCTTGTCAGTTATTGTTGCACTTCTTAAGGTTACAAGTGCCCATTTTGTGATGATTTTATGGAAAAAAAAGGAATAATATGTAAAACAAAATACAGTTTTTCTCATCATATTTAAAGGTCTTCCTCAATTCAATATTGTGCTTGTCTTGTTACAGATTCATTCAGGTTCATCTCACTAAAAGTCTAACCTATGTAGTATCGACTACAATGTGCTGGTTCATTTGTACAAATTTGTTATGTAGTTTCAGCGAAATCATCGGACAGACCATTAAAGTATTTTTGACTGGGCCTGGTAAAAATTTGGCGAGAAAACGCCAAAGTCCAAAGTGGTCCGACTGTAAATATGACATAATGTTATTCACACTTCTGCAAGTTTATACCCACTAAAATGATGAAAGTCAATTGATTTAATGATTTTAACAAAGGTGTGTACTCTTTTATTTAAGTAACTGTGCATATTACTTATAAAATATTCACACAACTGATGTAGACATCAATGAACCTTATTCGCTATGGGCAAAATCAGTCGATGGAGTTTTAAGTGAAGTTTTTAAGCAGGTTTATTTCTATTTAGACACCGATGCTTTGAGGTAGGGCTACATGGTAATCTTTATATTTAGCAGCAGTTGCTTTGATGTGGGGTTACCTGGTGATCTTTGTTGTCATTGTTATACATATTACTGGTGTGATACAAGTGTCGTTAGTTTAGTATTTCAGAACATTGTGTTTTGTTAATTATTCAATATTCGTTAACGTATTTATGTTAATTATTTGAGATGTGTTTTCATTGTCATGTTCTCTCTGCCTCAAAGTAACTTTTGTTGATGAGTGAAAACGCAATATGTTAATCTAGGTATCATCGTTGACAACAACATGTTTCAGTTAATATGTTAATCTAGGTATCATCTTTGACAACGACAACATGTTTCAGTTAATATGTTAATCTAGGTATCATCGTTGACAACAACAACATGTTTCAGTTAATATGTTAATCTAGGTATCATCGTTGACAACAACAATATGTTTCAGTTAATATGTTAATCTAGGTATCATTGTTGACAACAACAACATGTTTCAGTTAATATGTTAATCTAGGTATCATCGTTGACAATAACAATATGTTTCAGTTAATATGTTAATCTAGGTATCATTGTTGACAACAACAACATGTTTCAGTTAATATATACACAAAAAAAATTACGAAATCCATTAATTCATCACATTTATTTCATTGGTCACATGTAACATGTACAATTGTTAACATTTTTTTCAGAAAGAAAATATATGCTAGTTAGTAAACATTGATATTTTAAATACAATCACAGTATTAATACTAATTTTCACTGTTTTCACAAAAATACAATGGATACATTCCTTATTGTAACAATAAAATATATATCTTATACCACCTTACAACAAAACAATACTATGATTTGGTACAGCACTTCACTCGCAGTTACTCAAATGCTTGTACAATTCTTCCACTTGGCCCATCGGTGTAATGACGTATGATAGCACTGTTCATCATCCGCATTTCATCCACAGGTAGTGTAATTTCTTCATGTTATTCATTTAATTACACTTCAAGATTTTCTTTGCTCTTTAACAGCAGCAGTAAACTATTGCAGAAACTTAAGTACATTTCTGAAGTTTCTCTGCATTAACCGATCATATTTGCTTGTCACCTTAACAATGTTCTTAAAACGACAGTACCGTGGAACCATGACAGTCGCTATTTAATCTAATTAATGTGTACTATATTGATCCAATTTGTTTGTTTTTCTCATGTCTTTGGTATGCAAAATGATTAAAACAGTGTTCTCTTCTGACAGCCAGCTATAAAATTAAACTTTGACGTTTCACGAAGGTTTACCAATACATAAAGCAAACAGAGCACATTATGTACAATCCTTGGGTAGAAAAAGGATTTCCCCCCAAAACAGTTGACAAAATGATGATAAAATGCAATCAGATGCTATATAAACACAAGCCCGTCCTCGCGGTTTTGACAATGGGGATTCTGCTGTACACAATCAGCCAGGGGTTTCTGGGATGATTTCTGAAAAGACTAATCATTAAAACAAATTCTCTTAAAATGGTTCGTTCAAACCCCCGAACCCCCGAGGACGGGCATGACACATTGTATCTATGATGCATTATCAATTCAGAAAGACGAAATGCATATCTGTTATAAATTTGTTTAATCAAATTGTTCATTCGTAGGGATATTCGTATAAAACAGAACCCGATCGTGTTTTGTTGTTTCAATGCCAGTGACCTTTAAATATCCATTTTAATATTCTGTATTACCGACATCTGATACAGCAAACATCAGTTCTGGTGCGCTGCAGATTTCACACAGGCAATGACAGTTGATACTTTGTCATTTATTTTTTAAATTAATAATGAAAAGTATCTCATTTTGCTTAGATTAACACTGTGACATTTTTCGATGCATGAAAACATGTTTCTTCATTTGACATTTAGCGGTGTGTTGTATATTAGTAATAACGTGTTTGTTTTTATACTCACCAAAACATTGCAGTCTCAACTCAACAATCGCAGTCGGTAACTGGTTTATGTAATGAAACTGTTTGGCTCATTCAGGATCTAAATGCATTTCCACTTCCGCATAAGTCAAGTCGGAAATATTTTTGTTGGTTTCTGGTGTAGCTCCAATATTATGACTAAACATTTCGTAAACATTGATCTGTAACATTCTGTAGAGCTGTTTTCTATTTGCATTGGCTTAGCTGCTATCCCTCTCCACGCTGGAGGGTAGGTTCTGACAGCTAACACCAAGGGCATGTTTACTTTTCCTTAAAAATTCTCTCTGTCCCTGATGGTTCCTCTGGGAGTTCGTTCCGGAGGTGGTTGATAGGAAGGACCTTATAGGGAGGTCTTATTGTACGCGAGACGACGACGACTGACTTAGATTAACTGGCTTGTGTTTGAAATGCAGCAGTATTCCAAAGTGAACTACGCACGTGAACGCTGAACAACCATTGATAGTGCCGTATCACAAGTTCACAGCAGCCATCCAACACACAACATCGCCGTTCACCAAACTGGTATTGTGGATTGCTGCTGTGCAGTCGACGGCGCGTTCCCAAGAAACTCGCGTCGGATATGTCCCGATCTAGAGGTACACAATGGGATCACCAGCGTTTCGATCTTCTCCCAACGGTCTCTCCTGACAAATCTTTCATGACGGAAGACACGACCGTCTCGCCGGTGTCAAACAAAGTCAAAGGAACGGCTCAACCAAACTGTCTTCCAACGCCGTTGAAGCGAGCAACGTCCACACACATGACTGGTTCCTAAGCTGGCCGACCTGGTCGATTCAGTCGACGACAGGCCGGGCAGCGGGACCAGTGAGAGTATACCACTGGGCGACAGGGCGTCGGGCACTCTCAAGCATCTCGAACCAATGATCCCGTCCTGCGCCGACATGTTGCAGTCCAACCGAGCAGCTTCCGATCAGTTCGTTGCAGCTAACTCTGAAACAGCCAACAGATTTACAGTCTTGCTCATTGAAATACGACTACACATGGGTTTCTCGGACAAAAGATGAGTAGATTTTATGATGAGTAAGCTACTAAAAGCTTACTCATCACAGCAGCTTGCAAGCATAAATTAGCAATATTGTTACTGCATCAATTAACCCTATATTTTGAATGAAAACGTAGTGAACACGTACACAATTAATAGTTGGATACAACCGTTGTTTATTTGTGGTGATGGTGGTCTTACTTCAACGAGCAAGACTAAGTTATACACTCATAGCATTGGTGTTGTGGTTGTTGTTTTGAACTCTGATCTGGTTGAGTCGAACTGTCCAAAGTCACCGTGCATTGCAATTATCAACGATGATTGTAACCTCCCGAAGAGTTAAATGTAAAACCCAACTTCGCATTTCCCCTGACTGCGTTGCAGCAGTCACAATTATCTTGAACATTTTATAGAAAGCGGCTACTATAAGAAGCGCAAATCTTTAAAGATACATTCTTATAAAGCGCGGTATCCAGTCCTTGGGACTGTTCAAAGAGCTTAACACTTCACCCTGTGGCAGATATATTCATTCCAGCGCTATTTCAACTTCTATGGGAAGCATTCAGCCACGCTGCAATTACTGCGCGAAGACTAGTCGTTTAGATATCCATCTCTGTCTGTAGCCAGGTACTCATTTTTACAGCTGAGTGAACTGTGGCAACGTGGTATGAACGAAATTGCCAAAGCTTCGAAACTCCAGCAAGATGATTCGAACCCGGGTTCTCCCGATTGAGAGCGCGACATTGTAACCGCTACTCTATCGCGCCCCACGACATTCCTCAGGGCATCGTAATTATGAACCCACAAACAGACACACAATGACGGTTATCCGAGTGTAATTTACATACGCCTTAGGGAAGACTGAGTGGCAGTGGTTAACGATGTTGTCAACTGAAATTCCATACGGGAGGAGATGCCGCATACATGTTCTAATTGTGTGTGTGTGTGTGTGTGTGTGTGTGTGTGTGTGTGTGTGCGCGCGCGCGCGTGCGTGCGTGTGTGTGTGGGGGGGGGTGTGGTGGTGTGGTGGTGTGGTGTGTGTGTGTGTGTAAATGGCGATAATTAGTGGGAGATTGCCAGCGCAACATGACATACACATTTAAACAGGTCATCTGTTGCAACCGGATAAATTGATTTCCAAAAGCCCACGGCTCCCCGAATTATATGAGTACTGGTGGCAACAAACTGTAGAAATAGACATTAATCGTAGAACTGGAGCCATGGGGAAACCTAGTGTTGGCGTCTAGGTCATACGGCCTAGCTTATCACGTGAAGTAGGTGAAAATTACGAAGGCTTTGAAAAATGGGCGAGGCGTGTTGGATTGGTGAAAGTGACACTAATTGACACTAGAAACCGCCATTTAGCACATCCAGTGTGCATTATGTAGGCATTACGCGTGCGTTCTCGCGCTTGTTTATTTGGATGTGCGCGGATAACGCCGATTGGGACCTGGGTTGTCAACAAGACTATTATGTATGTAGATTGTAACATAGTGTAATGACTTGGTACAGCGACCAACACATCACACGGGCATATATGTGTAAAGGTAAGGAAAGTAACAGTACACGCAGGACCTATTTGGTGACATCCGACGTGCTGCATCAACCTTTTAGCGAAGCAAAAGTCATGCTTTTAGGTCTATGCACCTATACGAGTTACTAAAACATAACTATTTGTAACTACAGTTAAGAATATCACGGCAGTGGTTTACTGGGAAAACCTTGTTGAACACACAGCATCTTAATTTCACGAGGCGCGCCATACTGTTAACTCCGAAATCGTACATGATAATGCGAGTGATTGTGTTTTGTGAAGGAACTATGGAAAATAAAATCACACGTCCACACTTGCTGAGTTCACTGGTAATCTCACCGAGATAGAACCTATAAAGCCCACTATACCTACTGGTTTCGTTGCGAACTCTTTCGTTATATGAGCGATGCTGAATTTTTTATTAAACATAAAACACTGTATTGTTCTCGCATGTCGCTTTACCTCCTCAGAGCCGAGGAAAGCGTTAGACTGTCGTAGATCTGTTCGTTTCAATACCAAGTCAAACACAGCATGTTGACAGATAATGTTTTACATAACTGAATGAAGTGTGAGAATGGAGTATAAGCTTCGAACGACAGTAAGATAATTCGAACCTCCTCAACGGATACTGCAAAGCTCTATCTATATATTACTACATAACCATGTCCTCTACAAGAGTGATAGTGACATCTAGCGGCGAAACTCTGCTGCCACGCTCCATGTGAGGCACATGACCATTATGCTCCCGACGGCGTATGGTGGTTTTGCCTTTTTCCTGGAGTCGAACACCTGCCGCACCAAGTGTCGGGTTCCATGTGCAGTATGTGGCACAGCCACAGACAGCGGCGCGTGTTCGCCTCCTGAACGGTGTCTCCTCCGCGGCAACTCGGATGAGTCACCGTTCGCCGTTCATGTGCAGCTCGTTGCAGTTACAGATGCGGGTCGTGCACCGGGCGTAGAAGCCTCGAAGCTTATCGATATTACCGGTCAATGACTCGCACAAGTAGTGAAACTCAGTAGAACACCTGTCAAATCAATTCATTTGGAACAAAGACGACTTGAGGTGGACCTCTACGACGTAAATAAATGTGTCAGTGGCCTAAACAGGAATAACCCAGAATGTTGTTATTAATATATTAACAATCTGAGGGGCCCCTGCATAAAGCTAAGGAAGACGTACTCTCCTACACAGATCCGTAAACACAAATCGTGTCATCGATTGTCGGCACAAACTTCCCGAAGAAGTCGTGCTAGCACCTACTCTGAACACCGTCAACAAGAAATTGAGGTATCTATCCACCTACTAAAATAGTCTATACAACCAAGTATGACAAGTAAGTATTCTGAAGCACGGGCAGAAATAGTCTATACAATCAAGTATGACAAGTAAGTATTCTGAAGCACGGGCAGAAATAGTCTATACAACCAAGTATGACAAGTAAGTATTCTGAAGCACGGGCAGAAATAGTCTATACAATCAAGTATGACAAGTAAGTATTCTGAAGCACGGGCAGAAATAGTCTATACAACCAAGTATGACAAGTAAGTATACTGAAGCACGGTGCAGATGCGAGTGCGAAACACTCGCCAGATTAAAAAATGTGCGCCAGTGCCTGGAACCTGTCGTACGCTATCGCCACTCCCCGCTCCTCCTCTTCCATCTCCTTGCTTACAAACGCCTTCATGGTTTGATACGTCATGGCTGACAAACTATTTCGGTTGCACCCTGATAAAGTATCCATTTACGTAAATTGGGGTCGTCAATGACAGTGACCGCCCTCGGCTTGTCGATAATGTTCTAAAAAGGACTGACTGGTTGAATAATATCCCACAAGACCACCAGGTTCTAGTAACCAGAATATATATATATATATATATATGTATATATATATATATATATATATATATATATATATATATACAGTCTAATGAAACATGGCCGAGTTCGTGGACAAGCATAAACAGACACACGTTTATGTGCTCACCCTCTGTGCCGTCACACAAGGCAGACACAATCGATGCCATCCATTTTATCTTTGCCCATTCTTTGTAGATCCTGTGTCTTTGTGTTCTGGGTTTGAGCGTCTTTGCTGTGGTTCTTTGTACGTTTCGTTTATGCGTCTTCTTTCCTCTTTTGTTTTTTCTAGTTGGTGTTCTTGTTGGCGGCATTTGATTGGCTCTGTATTTCCTTCATTAAGTACTTCCTCGTTGGTAATTAATTCGTTCCATTTGGTGTTTAGAAGTCTGCGCAATCATCTGGTATATGTTTACACGCGTCTAATTAAAGAAATTAACAACTTTTTGTACAAATGCTACTAATTATAATAATAAAAATAGTTATATATCGCCCGGTCAATCGAGATTGCTCTCAGGCGCTTTACATACATACTAGTATTTTACAGGCCATAAAATTGCTAAGAGAATAATTATACTGAATATAGTCTACACAAATGCTGTACAATGCTAACAAAATAACGATGTTAAAATAGTCTATATATAGTTTGTAATACAAGTAGAAGTAAAACATTATCATGAAACTGCCAACAAATTAAATATAGTAATTTATTATAAAAACTACTACAAATAGATTCATTTGTACAAGTAGGACTCAGAGTATAACCATAAAAACGCTAAATACAAGTATAAAAAACTTCTTAAGAACTATACTTTATAAAAAAGTTCAGTAATACAAGTGAAAATAATAAAATAAATATGCTAAAAAAATAATATATACAATATCTAATGAATGCACATAAAATGTCCTTATCGGTGAGTTATATAAAAGCTTGTTTAAAAAGGTGAGTTTTTAAAAGTGTCTTAAACACTTGTAACGATGTTTCTGTCCTCAGAGAAGGTGTTAAATTGTTCGATAGAACGGCTGAGCAAACAGCGAAACGGCGATCGCCATGTGTGACAGTCAGTGAAGCCGGTACGAATAAAAGCGCTGGCAGCGATGCATATCGTAGAGTTCTGTTAATGGGACGGTAGCTAATTAACTCAGCCAGGTAGTCCGGCGCCAGACCATTTAATGCACAAAAGGTAAACAAAAGCACTTTGTAAGTTGGTCGCAAATGAACAGGCAGCCAATGTAAACGCTGCAACACAGGTGTAACGTGTTCGTATTTCCTTGTACTGGTAATGAGCCGAGCAGCACAGTTCTGTACCTTTTGTAGACGTTGCAGCGCCGTCTGTGGGAGACCATAAAAAGTGCATTTCCATCATCTAAACGTGATGTCACTACTGCGTGAACAAGTGCCTTGCATGATTCTTAGGTCAGATGTGGCCGAATTCGCCCAATATTTCTTATCTGATCGTAGCACCTTTTCAGTGTTGGCAATCTGGTGTTCCATTTTCAGGCTGCTATCAAATTGCACACACAAATTGCGCACAATCGATGGATTTTGAAATCGATGACAGGCTACTGTAATGTATACGTCGGCAGGTAGACTATCTCGTTGCTTCGCTGGGAAGAAGACGATCGCCTCAGATTTCTCTCTGTTAAATTTTTACAGGTTTTTGATCAACCATGCAGCCACTTCCGCAACACACAATTCCACCTTCTTCAGTGCCGCCACAATGGATTCAACTGGTTCAACTGTGAGGTAGATTTGAATGTCTTCAGCATAACTACTGCATATCGTATCTATCGACAATATCTCAATGTAGGGGCCAAACACAGACCCTTGTGGGACGCCACACGTCAAGATTGAATCAACCGACTCGGCGCTTCCCACTGCCGCTTTCTGATACCGTTCGCTGATGTATGATTGCAGCCACGCAAGCGCCTTGTCTGAGATGCCGAATGAGTTCTCAAGCCGAGTCATCAGCAACTCATGATCGACGGTATCAAATGCGCACGACAAATCAAGCATCACGAGTATTGTTGTGTATTTTCTGTCCAGTGTCTCGGCGATGTCATTTTTGACACGGAGTAGCGCTGTTTCTGTAGAGTGGCCGCGACGGTATGGAGATTGAAAAGGATCGCGCAAAGCATTTTTATCAACGTGTGTGCTAATTTATTTTGCAACCACTTTTTCAACCAATTTCGACACAAATGGTTTGTTCGACACAGGTCAAGATGATGACGATAATGTGGATAACATCTCTGTAACTACAATTATCAAAATATGATCATTATGTTGTTGCCATGCGGACGAGCCACTCGTGTGTTGCTGTGGTGTCATGTAATGCGCAACAGTTTAAGACCAATGGTCCACAAATTACAACATTATGTTGTTGCCATGCGGACGGGCCACTCGTGTGTTGCTGTGGTAATATAATGCGCAACAGGTTTAGACCATTGGTCCACAAAATGCAACATAGTTCATACCTCAGTTAGATTTCCTGGTGTATTGCGAATGGTATGGCACAGTAAGTTTAGATATGTAAAATAACAAAAATTAATATGATCCGACCTAAGTGCATTAGGGCGGACACAGTGCCAGGTTTGGGCGGGCACAGTGCCAGGTTTGGGCGGGCACAGTTCCAGGTTTGCTGGTAGAAGCTGTTAACAGTGGCACGTTGGATTTCTAGATGATTTTAATAGCAGTGTCTGCAGTAATGTAAACATTGTCGGATATCGCACTTGCAGGCATTTTACAAGAGCTGGAAATGTCTAATTTTGAATAAACCAGCATGTCAATGGAATGACGACAGCGGCGGGCAAGACGTTTAAGATTTTTTGATGAAAAGTTTTCTCGTAATCTGACAAAACGTTAGCATATGGCCACGAATGCACGAACCAACTGTAGGCCGATGCCACAAAGGTGAGAGCAGACAACGAGCCTGACGTCTCCAATAACTTCAGCACCAATGCCACTTGACCCTTGTCTCTTTCCAATAACTCCAACACCAATGCTACTTAACCTGTGTCTCTTTCTATGCGTCAACTGAGTCTCATCCACTGCGGCTGGTCAAGACCTTAGATCTCCGTCACAACTACTCCATTTTGATTTACGCCTAATCACTAGAGAGGCACTCGTTTAGACGGTAATGTACAAGTACGAACCATCGTCAACATATCGCACGATAGGTCGCAGACACTAGTGCGGTCAATGTAGACAGAGACAGCATTGTATGAACAACGGCGCGTCGAAATGACGCTGATAATACTGAAGCAAGGAATCGATTTTTTAATCGCGGGTTCTAACGCATAAACCGTTACATGCTGACAGTGTTAATGTTCTGCGGGTGACAGTATGCTTGTGTGTGTGCGCGCGTGCGTGCGAGTGAGTGCGTGTGCGTGTTAAGTAAACAACAATTACTATTTTTTATTACAGTGCAACCGAACAAAACACGCAATCGCGCTTGTACGAACGAACGGACAGACGGACGGACGGACTAACGAATGAACGCACACGCTCTCTCCCTCTCTCCATCACTCCCTCTCTCCATCTCTCCTTCTCTCCGTCCGTCCGTCCGTCTATCCGTCTGTTCGTATGTCCGTCTGTGCTAAATAATTAAGGAACTAACAGAAAAAAGGACAAACAAACGAACGCACATACATATGCTAGAACGAACTATCTCACGCACGTACGCATACACACAACATGGACTTTGCGAGCGGCTCAGCCAATACCTATCGTAGTCGATGACATTGACCAGCAGCGAGACGTCTTCGATACTGTCGCGGGGAACGTCGAAGACGATCGCCTCATTGTACACTGGGTTTAGGGTCGATTTCTTCACCTGCGTCTTCTTCTTTTTGATGCGGCGCCCGTGACACATGAGCGACACCTTGACGTACGGATCTGAGACAGACAAGCACAATACCTCCTGAACGTGGGGTTAGTTGTCATGGATACGACGGTGACAGGGATTGGTTGTCATGGATACGATGACGCTGGAAAACCACAAACAGCTGGAGCGTCTGACTGCTAAAGTCTGACAAATTGGGATTCGCGGCGCTTCAGGTGTATTCGCCGAAAAAATTAGCTGCGGTTTCTTTTAGCGCTTAGGTTTGCAATCATTGCAAATTCAGTTTCAGCGTTCTTCCACCCAGTGGACCTTTTCATTTGTAGAAGCACGGCATTTATTTCACAGTTCACATTGGCCATGTAATTGTACTGCGTATGTTTATGCAGGGCACTCGGTGGGCGGTGATGAGACTCGGGCGTTAGCACAGCGAACGTCCGCCGCGATGAATAAATGATGAGTCGGCGGATGGTGTATGCTGGTTGAACCATCGATCAGTCGAGACTGCACTTTGCGAAATAACGAAAGCTTCGACGCTGACTGCTGCGCCTGTAGCAGAAGCAGCGGCGGCGGCAGCGGTAGCAGCAGTGGAAACTGTACAAACAGCGGCAACAAAAGTAGCAATTGAAATTTTTTGTCACCACGACATCTTTAGAATAAACACTGGGAGCACTTCCTCTAGACCGTTTATATCTCCCCTGTCCATCTAATCTTTGCCCCATACAATGTATTGCCGTTTAGTCAATATAACGGGACTATTTTTTTCAGAGCATTATTAGTGGGCTTTCAAACAAGGCAAATTGTCCATAGAAAATATCGTCGGGTGTAAGGTCCCAAAACTCCTATAAAAAACCAATATTTCTATAAAAAGAGTCACTTACGGGAAGAGATGCTCCAGGAGTTCAATGGTTCAATAAACGATTAAATGGATTATCTTTCTCCTAATTAACACATTAATTACTAAGTAAACCGTAACATATCAACTAGGAGACATATGGACCCTGAATCTAGCCAAATAATGAGTGGATTTTGTCTGAGCTGGTAGGGAACGAATGTGCACCCATAGTTATAGTATTTCATTGGGGTTGTGTCCGCACACATCTCCTCTATGCAGATGCTAAGCAAGGTATGGTGACAAAAAGCCAGATGTCGTATGAAACTAGAACGTACACAACTAGATTGAGGTTTTAATTGCTTGCTAAAAAGGTCTATCTGCAGCAGATATAGTTACATTAAAAATAGGAGTAGTTTATCGTAGTCCTAACACAGGACAAGAGGAAGATGTAAAATTACAAAAGGCGATAAGGGAGGTGAGCCAGGGGAATGTGTTATAATGGGTGATTTTAACCATGGCCATATACAGTGGGAATCATTAGAGAGTGCTGGAGGTGACGACCATCAGTTTCTACTTCTAACACAGGATTGTGGTCCTTACTCAACATGTCTTGGAAACAACCAGAGGTGGGAATGTGTTAGATTTCATTTTGTCTTCTCAAAATTAATTAGTTGACAATGTTAAAGTACACGAACCTTTGGGTTGAAGTGACGATAACCAAATCCAGTTTTATATAAAAGTAAAAACAGGGAATACATATAAAAAACAATGGAGGAGAAACTTCAACAAAGGTAAATATAAAGAGATGAGAACATATCTAGCAAATATGGATTGGAATATCTTGCTGAAGAACAAGCCACCAACAGAATGCAGGACTTGTTTAAAATATGAGATTGAGGGCATTATTGAGAAATTTGTTCCATTAAGAAAACAAGGGAAAAGGTCCAGGAAGAAATACCTGTCAAAAGAGGCTATTAAAACATTGCTCACAAAAAGATGCTGTGGAGGATATATAAACACACTGGAAATGTAGAAGACTACACAAACTACAAAGAGGCACTTAACCTAGCTACAACTGAAATTAGAAAATCTAAAAGAACCTTTGAAAAAAAATTGGCAGGTAATATCAAAAATGACAGCAAGAGTTTCTATGCTTAAGTAAGGAGTAAACAGAAAGTTCGAGATAAAGTTGGACCACTCGAAAACAACAATGGAAACATAATTTCAGACGGGTTTCAAATGGCAGAGGTCCTGAATGAGTATTTCAGCTCAGTTTTTATCAAAGAAGATATCAGCTCACTTCCATTTACTAAATTTGAGGGCAATAAATCAGAACATTTGGGGGAGTTATTTAACTCCTGAAATGATAGAAAAGAACATTAAGAAGATGAAAGATAATAAATCACCTGGAGTTGATGGGATACTACCAAAACTGCTTCAGGAAATTGTTGAGCAAATTAGTACACCACTTGCAAAAGTGTTTAACTTGTCACTAGAAGAAGGAATAGTTCCTGCAGAATGGAAAGAAACAAACATTACACCCCTATTTAAGAATGGATGGAGAAACAAACCAGAAAATTACACACCAGTGAATTTAACATCAGTTGTATGTAAATTAATCGAAACATTAATTAAAGATCACATGGTGGGATTCCTTGTAAAACATAAATTAATAAATACATCTCAACTTTGGTTCCTAAAAGCAAGGTCATGTCTAACCAATCTTTGGAATTACAAAGTGGGTAATTGACGGGTCACCAGTGGATGTTGGCTATTTAGATTTTCAGAGAGCTTTCTATACAGTGCAACATCAAAGATTGTTACTTAAACTAAAAGCCCATGGTATAGGTAATGATGTAATCAACTGGATAGAAAAGTAGCTTACACACAGAAGACAGAGAGCAATAGTAGATGGTGAGATTTCAAACTGGAAATCTGTTTTGAGTGGGGTACCACAGGGATCAGTATTAAGCCCTATATTGTTTTTAACATATATAAATAATTTGGAAGATGACATATCTAGCAAAGTACTAAAATTTGCAGATGACACAAAAGTATTCTAGATAAATTAGTTAAATGTTCAGAAAAATGGCAAATATTATTAAATTTTAGGAAGTGTAAATTTAACAAGATTTAACAAGATTTGCCATCCAAGCCAAAGGCCCAGATGGCAAGTGGACAAGGAAGCCATTGGCTTATCGAGAGTCCAACAATGTTCACCTACTTATAACCCGCCCTCCTGATATATGTGTCAACCTTGTTTTTAAACATATTCACGCTGCTAGCAGTTACACAATCTGTAGACAGTTTGTTCCATTCATTTACTGTCCTCTGTGAGAACGAGTGCTTCCTGATGTCCAATCTACATTGATCCTTTACTAATTTTACCTGATGTCCTCTAGTTCTGCTATCCTTCTTGAGTGAGAAAAACATATTTCTATCAATATTTTCATACCCATTCAATATCTTAAAAACTTCAATCTGATCTCCTCTTAATCTCCTTGTCTCTAGAGTTGTTAAACCACATTCTTTCAGGCGTTCTTCATAACTAAGGTCTCTAAGTTCTGGAATCATTTTAGTTGCTCTCCTTTGTATGCGTTCAAGCGTATCTATATCCTTCTTACGATATGGTCTCCATGCTTGTATACAGTATTCTAAATGAGGTCTAACTATTGCTTTATAAAGAGGTATAATTAACTTTTTTCCCTTGTATGTTATGTTTCTTCTAATCAGTCCAAGAATTTGATTACCCTTTGAAGCTGCAATACCACACTGCTCTGAAACTTTCATATCAGCGCTTATTGTAACTCCTAAGTCCTTTTCTTTTACAGTAGTACCAAGAACAGTAGCTCCCATTTTATAGTTTACATTCAAGTTCCCATGTCCTGTATGTAGGCATTTACATTTCCCAAAATTGAACAGCATCTGCCATTTCTCAGACCATTTCACTAATCTGTCTAGATCGTTTTGTAAATGTTGTTTATCACCATCAGTATTAACCTTTCTAAACAGTTTTGTGTCGTCCGCAAATTTCAGTACGTTACTTGTTATACTGTCGTCCAAGTCATTGATATAAATTAAGAATAATATAGGTCCTAATACTGATCCTTGAGGTACCCCACTCAAAACCGATTTCCAATTTGAAACTTCGCCATCTACTACAACTCGTTGTCTTCTGTCAGTCAGCCATTGTTCTATCCAGTCAGTTATGCTATCCCCGATACCATGGGCTTTTAATTTAAGTAGCAATCTTTGATGTGGCACTTTGTCAAAAGCTTTCTGAAAATCTAAGTAGATAATATCTACTGGCGATCCCTCGTCTATCCACTTAGTGATTTCTTCCAAAAACATAACACATTTGTTAAGCATGACCTCGCTTTAAGGAATCCATGTTGAGATGAATTTAATAATTTATGCTTAACGAGGAAGTCCACCATATGGTCTTTAATTAACCTTTCTAATAATTTACAAATCACTGACGTTAAACTCACTGGTCTGTAATTCTCTGACTTATTTCTCGAACCCTTTTTAAATAATGGTATGATGTTTGCTTCTTTCCATTCAAACGGAACAACTCCCTCTTTTAATGACAAGTTGAATACTCTTGCAAGTGGTATACTGATTTGATCTACTGTTTCCATTAGTAATTTTGGAGGAATCCCATCCACTCCCGGTGATTTGTTATCCTTCATTGCCTTTATTTTCCTAGCTACCAATTCTGAGTTACAACTAACGGTCCTAAATAGTCAGATTTAGTCCCCTGAAATTTAGCATCAGCAACTGGTAATGAACTAATATCTTCTTTTGTAAACACTGAACTGAAGTAACCATTTAGGTCTTCCGCCATTAAAAACCCTGTGATATTATATTTCCAGCACTGTCTTCTAGAGGTCCAACCTTGTCTTGTACGTTTTGTTTACTCCTGACATATGCATAAAAACTCTTGCTGTCAGTTTTTATGTTACATGCCAGTTTTTGCTCATAGCTTCTTTTAGATTGTCTGATTTCAGTTGTAGCTGCATTAAGTGCCTCTTTGTATTTTGCATAGTCTTCTTCCTTTCTGGTACGCCTATAAACCCTCCACATAGTTTGTTTTAGCATTATTTTTCTAATTGCCTCTTTTGACACGTGTTTCTTTCTACACCGTTTTCCTTGTTTTCGGAAGGGAACAAATTTATCAATGATACTCTCAATTTCATATTTTAGAATATTCCAACATTCAATTGCAGTCTTATTCATCAGCATGTTATTCCAATCTAGCTGTGCTAAGTATTTTCTCATATCTTTGTAGTTACCTTTGTGGAAGTTTCTCTTGTACGTTTTCTTATTTTTACTTTCTGATTTTACATTGATGTCAAAATGTATTTGATTATGGTCACTATTACCCAATGGTTCAAATATTTTTACATTGTCCACTAATTCTTTTTGTGATGACAAAACTATATCTAATACATTTTCTCCCCTGGTTGGTTCTAGTACGTGCTGAGTAAGAAAGCTATCCTGGATTAAACATAGAAATTGTTGATCCTCAATCCCTGTGCTCTCTAGAGAATTCCATTGTATGTGTCCATGGTTAAAATCTCCCATTATGATACATTCCCCTTTACTAACTTCCTTTATAGCGTTTTTTATTTTTGTGTTGTCCTCTTCGTTTATGTTTGGACTTCGGTAAACTAATCCAACAGTTAATTTTGAATTTCCTGAAACAATTTTGCACCAAACAGCTTCATCGCAATCTGCTTCCCTTTCTAGTTTCATTTCATAAGCCTGAATAGATTCTTTAACATATAAAATAACTCCCCCGCCCCTTCTTCCTATTCGATCTTTCCTAAACATTACGTATCCTGTCAGTCCTAATTCAGCATCTGTTATATCTATGTTGGCCCATGATTCAGTTATACCAATTATGTGAGGGTCAATATCTTTTACCATAATGTTTAATTCGTTTTTCTTAATGCATACACATAGGACATGGAAACATGGACGAAGAATATAAAATGGGGGATGCTGTACTAGGTAGAACCACACAAGAAAAGGACTTAGGTGTAACATTTAGTTCTGACATGAAAGTTTCAGAGCAATGTGGGATTGCTGCTTCGAAAGGAAATCAAATTCTAAGGCTAATTAGGAGAACTATCACATATAAGGAGAAACAGCTAATTGGACCCATGTACAAAGCAATAGTTAGACCACATTTGGAATATTGTATACAAGCATGGAGGCCGTGTCGTAAGAAGGACATAGACATGCTAGAAAGAATACAACGAAGAGCAACTGAAATGATTCCAGAATTAAGATATCTTAGTTATGAAATCCGCTTATTGCAATGTGGTTTGACAACACTAGAAACCAGGAGACTAAGAGGAGACCAAATATAAGTGTTTAAAATAGTGAATGGTTATGAGGATGTTGCTAGGAATATATTCTTCAAACTTAAAGAAGGCAGTAGAACCAGATGGCACAAAGCAGCATTAGTTAAGCAACAGTGTAGGTTGGCCATGAGAAAGTACTCTTTCTCACAGAGGGTGATAAATGAATGGAACAAACTGCCAAATGATTGTGTAATGCTAGTAGGGTGAATATGTTTAAAAATATAATTTACAGATATATGATAAGGGCGGGCTACACATAGATGATAAAAATGTTGGACTCTCGATAAGCCAATGGCTTCATTGTCCACTTGCCATCTGGAACTTGTTGTTTGGGATGGCAATCTTGTTCAATCTTGTTAAATCAGAAACACAGAAACACAGAAACAAGTTAAAATTTGATAGAAATATCTTCAAATTTGCGGGTGTACAATGTATTGCTGTTTGTGAATGTATATTCTCAAGGCAAAACGTAGCTCATTTCATTTCTAGTTGACTATTTTTCAAGCTTCTTAGTTTGACATTTTAAGCCACTGGAGGATAATCAAGTTGCTGGGGCCATTGGCGAATCTAATTGCGCAGGTGAATCCGTTTTTAAGTCATGTCAAAGAGTCAGATTCGGAACGCGACGGGGTCACGTGCGGCCCTTTTCTGTGTTTGAATTGGCCATAAAATGTCATGTTTTGTCTTTATGAAAAAACAATACGGTGCGTTGGTTCAACATTATCATGCATCCTGCTATTCCATCCAACCATTAGTAAAATCCATTGTTGACAAAGAGCCGCTAGAAAGGCTTACTTGTGTGCTAAGATGAAGACTTAAAGCGGGGGATGTCGACAGACTGGATCTGTACCGCAGAACAACATTTCATTGTCGCTGCATTCGTACGTTTGCTGTTCTCCCTACAGATGGCGTCGTAGTAGTCATCTCTCTTGTTACCGTCTTCGTCTCTATAAGATAATGAACGTGGTCCCCTGGGCCATATAGCCCAGCCAATAACTAATGGGTGCAGAATAATAACTCATCAGCTTACCAGGTCCATTATAATGGATTAACGCATCCACACAACTGCGTCTACAGGTAACAATTCTATTAGCCGTGCAGATCGTTAATTCTACGGGCAGGGTTAGGTCATAGGTCATGCACTAGATTCTCGAATCACTGCGTGTTAGCGTTCACCGTCAGTTCGCAATTGTTAACTTGCATCCACTGACTGTTGCAGTATTTGCTGCATTTAGCTAATGTTTGACCTAATTTTATCCAGATTCTAATGATTCAAGTAGGTTGATGCCACATTTCTGCATTCATGCATTAATTAATCTATTCAAGCATTCCTTCAAACATCCACGCACATACATACGAATACACATAGGTAAAACACGCACGCACGCACGCACGCACGCACGCACGCACGCATATAAATGCATTCATTTATTCATTATTTCGAATGAATGAAAACAAGATGGTTACGCTGCGAATGAATCAAGTCCCCTCTGGCATTACAACGAGCAATTAATGTTTCAAACACACGATTATGTCTAGAAAGGATTGCCACGACTTTATGGCAATCTATAAAGTCAATATGTCAGTTACTGCCGTCGGCGCTTCTCCAGTAATCGTATCCACAACTGAGAACCTCGTACAATATACCATGGAAAATCAACACTGCACTATTCGACTCATTTAAGCCGTTGTATGCCTGTTTTCCTCATATAGCGAGAATTACATGAAACAAACACGCAACTCTCTTTGTATAGATTTCCCAGAATGGAACTGTATCGGTAATCACGCCCACAGTATCGTTGAAGGCATTTCTCGTGTTGCTGTTCTTTGTCAACGTGATAAAAAGACCCGGTTCTGCTCGATCAAAACAAAATGATGCGTAGATATATATATCTTGCTGCAAACAGTTTCAAGGATGCCGCTTCAGCGGGAATGTGTTAAGGTAAAATGAGATGCCCACAACTACCCAATACAAAATGCCCAGGTTCCGGCCTGTGATGTCTTCAGGTTGCCTAGGCATAAACAAAATTCAGTCAAGGAAAATTGCCCAAACGTATGCTCTGCTATGACGTGCAATATGACTGTGACACTGCGATAAACCAAAGAAAAATTTAAAGTCTTAATCGTATTCCGATTACAAAAACTAAAAGGTTCTTAATCAATTCGATTTTTTTGCTAGTCTCATTTCAAATAAATTTTGCGAAAAACCAAACCTACCTAGTATCCACTGCAACATGCTAGCTCGTTGGTGCAACTTTTGCATCATCATCATCAGACAAACTATTAAATTAGTTATTGCTTGTTCAAGCAAGTTAAAATCTAAATGTTAAACATCACGATTTTCTTCCTTGGTGAAAGTTTTTAACTTCGTCATGTGATCGGCGAGAGGATGGAGGTCACGCCCATGATCAGCATTGACCCACACGGTGTTTACCATTTTGGATATCCAATATTTTCATCCTTACCAGATCTAACGGCCAAAGTCAATTCTTTTGATGATTTGAAAAAATATAGGCTTTTTTATTGAACAGACTGCGCACATTACTCAGACTAGTCACACACTACACACCTGGACATAAGTGAACCGGATTAGCGATGGGCTGAACCATTTGAGGAACACGTTCCTTTTTTCAAGAGCTGAAGCAATTGTGTCTCATTTAGCCAACACGTCGCAGTATTTAAATGCATTCAAAACAATCGAATTGCGTGATTTGGGTACTATTGTTATTTTGCATTTATTAATGTCATTGATACATTGTCTCTAGACTTTTCCTTTCTCTTTCAACGAAGCATATCCGTTATATAGCGAGTGGGCACATATATTGGAAACGGCCACCAATAAAAACGGTTCTTGTGTCAGGGCCTGCTTTCTCCAGATCAGCACATCTCGCCAGCCTCTGCAACTCGGCCACTCCTTTAATCAGGCCACTTTATCTCAGTCACATGGGTGTCCGCTTTAGACGGGTTCTAATGTGTATTAGCTACAGGTCGGACGTCGTAGGAGTCCGTGCTGTTACGTGATTAAAACGGAAAGGAGCAATTTACTACAGCGATCCATTAAACACGCTCTTCCCGAATGAGAGTCTCGTCAAATGGACTAACCTTGAGAGTAACTCAACTGGAAATCGGTTGTCGAGATTGCTACTGATTACTATGGACTACTTCACCGCGAACGTCGATCGTGCGCGGCTGGAGTAGCGTGATATAGCGACAGTAGGCCGATCACATTAAATCGCTACTTACTTTAAGAGCGTGTGTCATGATCTCCGTCTGCCGACAAGGCTAGTCCACCTGCTCCCATATTGCACTGTGTGATATTATGATGAGGCTGACGATGCGTGGCAAGTTAGGTAGTTGACATCTCCTTGCAATCTCTCTAGACATTTGAAGTGCACCATCTGTCCAATACTTGATGTTGTGGTCGATCCATACCATGTTTCGTTTACCGCTTCGGTTTTTTGTGATAGTTATCTGTCTGTGCTGCTATGTACCAGATTCAAATGTCTTCTTTTCCAATGACCGTACTTAGCCAGCTTTCTTCTCTTTAATGTAACGCAGCATATGACAATGACGAACATGTTGGAGGCACCTGTGGCACCGGATTGTGTATATTGGTTGGAAAGACTTGCACTGACATAGAGACAGCAGGAGAAGCTACAGGTAGCAGAGAACACATGCACTGACAGAGAGACAGGAGGAGAAACTACAGGCAGCAGAGAACACATGCACTGACAGAGAGACAGGAGGAGAAGCTACAGGTAGCAGAGAACACATGCACTGACAGAGAGACAGGAGGAGAAGCTACAGGCAGCAGTGAACACTTGCACTGACAGATAGACAGGAGGAGAAGCTACAGGTAGCAGAGAACACTTGCACTGACAGAGAGACAGGAGGAGAAGCTACAGGCAGCAGAGAACACATGCACTGACAGAGAGACAGGAGGAGGAGAAGCTACAGGTAGCAGTGAACACATGCACTGACATAGAGACAGGAGGAGAACCTACAGGCAGCAGTGAACACTTGCACTGACAGAGAGACAGGAGGAGAAGCTACAGGTAGCAGAGAACACTTGCACTGACAGAGAGACAGGAGGAGAAGCTACAGGCAGCAGAAAACACATGCACTGACAAAGAGACAGGAGGAGAAGCTACAGGCAGCAGAGAACACATGCACTGACATAGAGACAGGAGGAGAAGCTACAGGTAGCAGAGAACACATGCACTGACATAGAGACAGGAGGAAAAGCTACAGGTAGCAGTGAACACTTGCACTGACAGAGAGACAGGAGGAGAAGCTACAGGCAGCAGTGAACACTTGCACTGACAGAGAGACAGGAGGAGAAGCTACAGGTAGCAGAGAACACATGCACTGACAGAGAGACAGGAGGAGAAGCTACAGGTAGCAGAGAACACATGCACTGACAGAGAGACAGGAGGAGAAGCTAAAGGCAGCAGTGAACACTTGCACTGACAGAGAGACAGGAGAAGAAGCTACAGGCAGCAGATAACAACTGGGTTAGGAGAATATGTTATGTAGAGCGAAACGAGATGACAGGAGGAGGATGGTGGAATTAACAGAAGGGGTTGGAATGGAAAAAACACTTGAAAAATATGATATTTGGGATCATATAACGATGGCTAGGACACATTCAGAGAACGAGCAAAGAGAGATTGACAAAGATAGCATGGAAACAGAAGAGGGTGGTAAAATGAGAAGAGGAAGACGAGTATAAGGAAGGAAGGAAGGAGACAAGTAGTCGATAGGGCGGTAAAAACAATGACGGTGTGCCCCAACCCCACAAGGGATTAAGAGGAGGAAGACGAAGACAAATGACGAACTACGCGAACAAATTATTTCACACAAAATTAATTATTTTAGTTTGAGACAATTGCGGCCTGTTGAAAAAAAATTTCTACGTTAATTTTTTTACATAAAAATTAAAGAATTATGTTACATTCAAGAAAATAAATGTTATATCAAGGTTATCAAGAGAAATGTCCTTGCCTAAAAACACAACTTTTATTAAGCAATAATTTTATTTGAAAAAAGTGCTACTCCAAAACTCGATGTTGAGAGCCATGGGATACCCATGCCCGATCCGTGTCTTGAACTCAGAACTCTGGTATGTGCTAACCACTACACTACCGCGTCTCTCTTGTCTAATGTTGGATATTCGATTTGTGTTAACCATATTTGTTTGAAAATATGAACAAAATGTGTTATACAGTAGGGTGTACATTAGTCATACCTGACGTTCCAGAGATGTCCATCACTTTGAGGTTGCGTGCTTTGATGACAGTCACCGTCAGTCTGCCAGCCGTCGGCAGGTAACAAAGTGACAGCAGCAACTCACCGTAGTCCAGCTTGTCCTGCAGCAGGTCACGGCAACGTGTTGAACAAATACAGTTGTAGGTCACAGTGTGGTGTGTGTGTGTGTGTGTGTGTGTGTGTGTGTGTGTGTGTGTGTGTGTGTGTGTGTGTGTGTGTGTGTGTGTATATATATATATATATATATATAGTGTGTGTGTGTGTTTGTGTGTGTGTGTGTGTGTATATACATATATATATATATATATATATATATATATATATATATATATATATATATATATATATATATATATATATATATATATATATATATATATATCGATACCTATTAAACGGAATAAACGTTGAAGTACTAACGTGCACGCACACAAACATACATACACACACACACACACACACACACACACACACACACACACACACACACACACATACACACATATATTTACACTAAATATATATATATATATATATATATATATATATATATATATGTGTGTGTGTGTGTGTGTGTGTGTGTGTTTGTGTGTGTGCGCGCGCGCACGCGTGGACGTTAATACTTCAACGTTTGTTCCATTTTATAGGTATCGATATATGAGTTGTGATGAATGTCCATGAGTAGTCTTGAATAGCATGCGGTTAAAATACACGAACAATGCATATTCGCGGCATACAACATGTGTCATAAATAAGTGACTTGCAAGGACTTCGAAAGCACGAACAGAAAGTACCTGAGGCACACAACATATGTCCATTGAGTAGGCCTGCTCCTGTGTCAGGTCGATGACTCGGGTAAGGTTTCTCAACAGTACGACGCCGATGATGTCGTGTCGAGAGAAGCGGTCGAAGTCGTAGATGCTGAATTGCAGCGTTCTCTCCTCCAGGTCGACGTAGCCCACGTTGAAAGTGAACGTCTCGTTGAACTCCGGGTTTAGAGTCTTACGGTGTACCTTTGTACGAGAGGTCATTCAGAATACTGTTTGAACAACTGATATTTTTAATGACTTTTTACCTTTTATTATTTAATTTATTGAAATTGTTTTAGGTATAATAATTGTATTTAGCTGTATAACTATATAGTTAGGTTTTACTTGTAAGTAATTTTAATTACTTATATGCATATTTAATTAGTATACATTTACATTAATATTATTAGTCTTTAACACAGTTTTACATGTATTTGGTTTATGTTTATTATGGTATGTTCATATATATTTATTTATTTACTGTTTGAACGCATTGACCTTTTTAAGGAAACTTCGCTATATAAGAGTAAAGTTGGCGGAAGGTTATTAAAGGCCGGTTTACACGAGCGATTTGAGCGCCAATTGGTCGGGCGACAGCGTCTCACATGACAATGCGTAGCTAAATTATATATGCATTTAGAGGAGCGACACGTCTAGACACTGCGGCATTGAGATTAGATTCGCGCCACTCCCAATTTGAGCTTTGGTGAAAGGTCACGACGGGTGCACCGGCTGTCGGTCAGTGATTGGGCGCTGCTTTAATTCGCTACCTTGGGACCAGCCCCAATTCGACCGACACGATTGTAGTAACACATTGAGCTCGCTAATCAATATCGCGAGGGTGTCTACACGATAAATTTTGGCACCGTGACTCCGCGCGACACCGTGTCGGCCGACCGGTTTGTCAATCAATCGCTCATGTAAATCGGCCATAAGCAAAGAACTCTAGTCTTTGAAATGTGTTCAAGACGCAATGAAAATGGCTATCAACATATTTAAAACTGATACGCACGAACGGTAGAAACCATTCTTGTGATGAAACTTTTCGAAAGCGTTAAGACCGATATAAAACCTCACAACACACGCCATGAACTTGTTTTAAAACTGTAAAAAGATTAAATGCAACTCGTTATTTCTCATGTCATGTCACATGTCATGTCACATTTTGTTGACACAAGCGACACATCGTACCTTTGTCTGGTGTTTGTGCTTGCGGTCGGGCAAAAGGTAGATCTTGACGTACGGGTCCGAGGTTCCGGAGAAGTCCTTGGCGGGAAGACTTCGTGCGGAGAGCACGCGAATCACCAAATAATCTGCCTTGTCGTCGTACCGCAGCATGAACTGTAGCGAGCCGCATGTCTTGACGTTCTCCGGCACCGTGGCAACGCCGATCCCGTCCCGGTCGCTATGTCGGTACAAGTCAGGCTCGATCACTCCGACAGCCGTCGAACTGTTCTCGTTGTACCTCATCCGCTGAATGGTGAAGGCGACATTGGGCGAAGGCACGCACAGTTGCCGACGGAAGGCGAGGTGCTGCTGAGGTAACGCCGGTAGCGTCACCTGTTTGATGACAGTCTTGTAATGCGACCGACCGATCGGTTCATCGCCTAGCGTCAACGTACCGTTGCCGGATGAAGTCGTCGCCAGGTCGGGTGTGCTCTGACTGATGTGCAGGCTGGATATGCTGCCCGGTGGTGCAGCCGCGGGGGTCTTCACGATCTCCCGGCGTTTCGTCTGGCAGAACCGGCAAGCGCAGAAAGCGAAAGCTCCGACCAGAAGACTGCACATGGCGCTCATCAGTGTCATTGTCAGCAACACGGACAACACTGCAACATGACAACAACGGCAATGTAATTAGTATGAATCAGGTATTACACATCATATCCTACCGCTAACACCGCTTTGTCCGATATGAAGCAAGAGAGTTGTTCCTATGAAGTCAAATATGATTGATAGGTACGATGCCAGCACGCGACGATCAATCACTTTGAAGCATTATGAATGTCGGCAGATATGATTAAGTCATACTGGGTGTATTGTAGAGTGGTAATGCTGACGACGAGGTTACACATATTTGAAACACACGCCAATATAGAAGCACGCACGAACGCCCACAAACTGGACACAATTAATTGGAGACATGGTATTATCGCTCGTGCACACACATATTTGATTTCAACCGACGTTCTTCAGTTTGAGCCTAGTGAACCGAACACAACTTAAATGACTTTACTGAAACTGATGCAGTAAAATTTTTTTTTCATGTGACATTGGAACCTGGGCCATCTTTGTGAACTGGGGTTCACCCGTCGGCTTCACCTTGGATAAATTCTCCAGTGCCTCGATCCAGTCCCGTCTTGGCAACGCCTTCAAGTGCTAGTGTACTAAATTGTGCATTTGAATGGTTTACTACACGCCTTCAACGGTCAAACTGTATTGCATATTATGCAGGTTTTTCTATTTTAGCAACGATCGATCGATCAACCACAATCAATCCGTCGCATCACAGTTGTGTTGTCAAACGTGTGATTCTGACGTATACGAGTTGATAAAATATGATTCAGCAAAACGAATTAGACAGAACGTACTGGTTAACTGACGGAGAGCGTTTTTCAGTTATCAAATTTCTTTCATCAAGGGGCTAGCTTTTCGAGGCAGCGACGATGTGGTGGGATTAATACACGACGGAAAGTATTAGGGTGTATTCGGGTTATTTGCACGCCACCTGTTTGCGGAATACATTTAGCGGCGCCCACATACAGGAGAAGGATATGTGTCATACGTGTCCTCAACCATTTGTCATGAATACTCGGCCAGGGGGTCTTCAATCGATACTTTCAGAAATGAAAGCTGCAACATATTATTCAGTTTCAGTGGACTTCATATCCAACACCATCAGTTCATTTCACACTCCTCTGTACACGCGTCTTGCACTATGGTCCATTTGAGCGCTGCATCACATTGGTACCATCAGCAAAATGGAGCGGACCTTGGTGTTCTTCACGATTTGGCATTGATATCCAAAAACAGCGAAGGCCAATCTTACGATAGCTTTGCAAACACGAGTGGCCTATTTAGCGGAATGCAAGCGCTGATCCAGAAAAAAGATTCATCTGGCAGATTGAGATTACGTTCTGTGATGCGCGCATTCGCTCAACCTGGTTGGCAAAGCGCTGTAGATTGCTGCAGTGAAGCCGTTTCGCTACATGTGTTTTGTTTTTTGCAACATTTGAAGCGGCTCGGTGCCACGCATAAATCTCCAGGGTCATCGACAGTGAAGTGGCTTTCAGACACGAGTCGGATTACAACATTGGAATACGACGGTGCTGATCTCGTCTAGTAAATTCAAAGTCGATACATTCTGGCCTACAGGGGAAGAACTATCATCAGCCCGCAATCAAACACCACATTCACTTTGTGCATAGTCACCACGGTGAGACAATGCTCCAGACCGGGGATTATGCACTTATGTGGAAGAAACACGAGAAGAAAGGTCTGGGTTACTATCAGTAGTGAATGCCTTGCCCTCTGGAGAGTGGAGACTTCCGTGATACGGTCAGACGTTTGGTGCAAATATACCTTGACGATCTTGAACATGCCACTGTAAACGAAATTGTTGTCTATGCAAAGTGCGCTCCTTTTCTGAACCAACCAAATCCAACGAGAAACAGTTGCTCAGTTGTACATCACTAGTAAATGGAATAACAACAAGGCACTAGCTAAAATGCTTTTTCGGTGTGTACACACAGCTTAATAGTGTATGTACTATAATAGGCCAACATAAAATGTAACAGAAACATGTATGCATAGGTAAAATTAGACGTTCAATGCGCGCGTAAAACAATTAAGTAAATGAGATGGGTGAGCACGTGGTTTTGTGACGTCACTGGTGACATTCGTTTATATCCAGGCAATGCTTTCTATGTACGGCTTCAGTATAGTTTCATTCGCGTCACTATGGCGAGTGGTGGCGAAGGCAATTTTCCAGAATATGAAATAAAATGTTACGACTTTGAACCGCTAGCGGTTAGTTATACCGCAGAATTATCTTCGAATTCAGCTCATTTGAAGCAGTTTAGTGACGCCAGTAGCCTTCGATATTTTACTTTCTGACCTAACCGTGAGCACGGCCACATAGAACCGCGAAACGTCCTTCTCCTCGTATATCTAAAATACATACGCACATGTCACGTGGTAAAAAATAAATAGCCTTCACATACGTCCACGGTTACCGTAAAATCGACGCTTAAGCCGAGGTGTCGTTGTTCTTCACAAGCACCCCGTTCGGCGACGCTGTCATATCTAGAACTAATAAAACGGTGATGGTATATAGCGTGTACTGTGTCAGAATACTGCTTTATTTTCGCGCGCCTATAGATACGTATTAAGGGAGACCGGCATACACAGAATCGATGCAAAGTCTCAAACAAACGTGTTATTTTACCACTTAAATGTTTAAGTTTAATAAACAAAGGCCAAACATACATCAGTTGAGTTTGGACGCACATAGCACGACCATATCCTATTGGCAAAAATAGGAATAGGTGTATATGAATATATTTTCATTTGGCAAGCAAATATCGCCAGAATACCAAACTCCTGACGTAGTGTTATCTAACAGAATGACGCTTTTTCCTAATAAACCACTGACATGGTATTTTTAATTATAGTTACAAATGGTTATGTTTTGGAAACTCTTATAGATGCAGAAGCTGAAAACCGTGACTTTTGTTTTGCTTTAATAATAATACAAACAACACAACCAGGAAACAACGGTGTATGGTTATTTTAGACAGTTGTGTTTTTGTTGCAAGGGAAACCTATCACTGGGTTAATGCGAAAACGTAACGAAAACTGTATACAAAAAACTCTTGTCACGTTCACCCAATGTAATTAAGTTTTTGTTCAATGCTTGAAATATTTCATAGTGATAACATTGTATTTTTCTCCCGTTCCAAGCTTATTAAGCCTTTAATCTGGCTTACATTGGGGAACTTAAGCAAGTTAATTTTAACTATAGTGCAATATGCATTCAGTAAAGCTGGCTAAAGGAACCTGGTGATACTTTTCAAATACAAATATGCGAATATAATTGCATAACAAACGGGACAACGTACAGCAATAAAGTTGGCTTAATAATTTACCTTTATAAAATAATATAAAAAGTTAAGATTCTAGATACGAAAATAAACATAGCTGGAAGTGACCTATTAAAAACCAATTATAATTGGAAACATTTACAGGCTTCCTAGGGACATAAATGCAAACAATATACAATTGATAGATGCACTTGCAATATATATATATATATATATATATATATATATATATATATATATATATATATATATATATATATATATATATATATATATATATATATATATATATATATATATATATGGAATCCAGATAAACTAAAACTTGCCAACGCTATCCCAATATTTAAAAAAGACAATGAAACACTATTCAGTGATTACAGGATTATACCCATATTACTAGTAATCTCAACATTTATTTTGAAAAGTTGTTTACAATCAAATCTACTCTTTCCTTAATGAACATAAACTATTTGACGCTCGCCAATATGCATTCAGATCCGAACATTCTACTGAACTCGCAGCTTTAGAGATAATCGATAGAACAGTAACAAACACGGGCAACAATGAAACACCAATTAATATATTTTTAGATTTATCAAAAGCTTTAGATCATGGAATTAAAAAAAAAAAATTTAATCATAATGGCATTGAAGGCATTGCATTAAATCTAATTAAGAGTTATTTAAGTAACCGGAGCCAATGTGTACGATTCAATGATAGGCCTACTACATCTAACATAATGCATACCAGAACTGGCGTGCCTCAAGGTTCTGTCATTGAACCGATGCTTTTTGTAATATATATTAACGACCTACCACAGGCTAGTAAGTTGTTTACTTGAGGTAGTTATACAGATGATACAGCCTTCTTAAGCTCTATGCAATTGTTTCGTTCAAGGGAAACAAACGAAACAGCTGACGTTCTGATCAACAAAGAACTAAATAAAATCAGACGAACTGAAATGTTATTATAAATTTACACACAATAAACTACCTGTATATTTATATCAACTACCATTAAAGTTAAATGATTGCATACGCAATTATAATACCCGGGGCAAAGCATATAAATATAACAAATCATGAATTCGCTAATAAAAGTTGCGTTAGACACAGTCTACCTCTTCTTTTAAATAGCATCCCAATTACAGTAAAAAAATGATAGAAACACACAGTTTAAAAGGATTTTCCATTTATGCTAAAACACATTATTTACAGCAATATCAATAATATTGCACAATTTCAAACTGCTTCATTTGTCAACATCACAACAATGAACACCAACTGGTACTCTCTAGAAAAAATTTAATCAGTAAATGCATTCCTTGTCTGGTGCAAACAGGAATTACATTGATTTTTTATTTTAATTTACTGTCCATACATCTGCTTTATAAATATTCCTACTAACTGTTAAAATAACGTATACATTGGTTGTAATTAAAATATAATAACGATAATAATGTAATAATAATTAATGATTAATTTACATAAATGGTGTTTATAAACAGGGTGGCTCCTGCGATAGCGACCAATCCTGGTCTTAGAAGGTGTCTCCTTGATCCATAATTTTTCTTTTTTTGGTCATATTACCTATGTTATGTTACATGTGAATATACACAAAAATATTGTGTTTTTTTCTGTTTTTTTAAAGTTGAATTTGCTTTGCTATGGGTAAAAATAAAGCATACCAATCAATCAATCTGACGGCAACATGAATGTTGTATGCACACGAGTCTATAGTGAGTTCAGTCGTTGTATGGTGGCAGTGTAGAGACTTTACACAAATGTCACATCAACAACCAACTGTCTCGTTTTCGGAAAGCTGTGCCATTAAGTTATCTGAGTGTTATTTTAATCTATCTCCGTCTACCGCCTCTTTTCCATTAGCTCCGTATCCTTCTCTCGCCCCTGTGCCTATGTGTTCATGCGCGCGTATGCCTCTAAGTTCTAATTAACTAATTTTTTTGTGTTTCACGATGACGACCACATGTTAAACACAATATCATTCATACTTTCATTTATAAGCCATACATAGAGCTAATAGTGGTGTTTCGAGTAACTGTGTTTTTAGAATACGGAAAATCGCTGCCTGTTAAATAATTGGTAGACGTCTTGATTATCAAGATTGGGCGGGTTTTTTTCACGCATGTATGTTAGCTTTTCCACATTTTCTCGACCCGTTGCACAATTTTACACTTATCGTGATATGTAATAACTTCATCAACTCCACTAATGAATAAAATTATCACTACTACTTGCGGTTCAATGTTGGGCAATGTTAATTATTTTGACATAAGACAAGATTCGTTTTTAAGCACTACAACCAATATTAACATGACTTCTTGCCACTTCCGTTGAAACACCTTCGTCATAATTACTGTCGTCTCTTCTATTTCGCCTACTGCAGTTGCTATATTTAGTTGTTACTGTATGTTTGGCCACGTTCATTGCTTAACTCTGGTAGCGCTTACAGGTAATTTCGTTGTTATGTTAGATTGATGCGCTTGAATATTACCAGAGCAATTCATGTCGTCAGTACAGACTGTCATTTGTCTTAATTTGTCTTTCATCTGCCACTTATGATGGTCTTCATAACGGACCCTTTGCAGTTTGTGGTGTCATGATATTTGATGGACTAGTTTTTATGTTCGTTTCTTCAGGCAGAATCATCAATATTGACCATAACGAACTTGATATGCTGCAGTAACGCAACCAGAATGGCACATTCAAAAAGCAGATTAGCAGGCTCTTACGTGGAGTAAATGTATATTAACGTGACCATTAATATGTACTATGTAGAAGCAATAACGGCACATGGCTACCGGTGGCGGTGTGTATTGGGCGATGAATTAATGGAGTATATGTGTGAAAGGTAACATAAATGCAGTTGCTTTTCCGTGCTGTGAGGTTGCTGCTATGTTAAGCTGCTGAAGGGAACGGCATACCTAAGGCTAAGTTGCATAATCAACGGTAGCTCAATGGTTTGGTGCACGCCTCAAGACCTAGATATTCTGGCTAACCAAAATTGCCGCCTAACTGCCGTAGACCATTGCTATTGCTATTGTGTCTATGCCATGGAAAGAAAGAGATCTCACGTAAAGAGTAAATGTATAACATGCCTTATCTGCACAAATATGTTCGACTATCGGGTATACAAACCACATAGAAGTATGATTTGCCAAAGCCACGCCACACATATGCATTGGAATTGTTTGTACGTCTTAGGCAATTAATGCTTATAATTTATGTTTATATTTTCATTGAATAATGACAACACATCTGTCATGCCTACGCAGTGGCGTGTGGCGTGGAGGTCGACCATATCCTCTGTGCGCTTCGCAAGACCTGCATCACCTTGCATTTACAGTGTGTCCCATTTGAATTGGCATTAACATTTTGTCGTGCACGTTTAAAAAACATCCGACTCCTATTCAGCATATTGAAGCCATATCGTTAATTATGCAACTGCGTGTTTATTCCAGGGGTTTATAATAAATTCCTTACACCATGACCCAATAATAATAGTAATGATACTAATAACAACACGTTGATTTCATTTGCAACGATTGTGGTTGAATGTTACAACTAGTCGTCGGTGAAAACAACACTAGCAATGAAGGTAAATATACGACTACTATACAACTTGCTTTGTTTATCAATCGGCATGATCAGGACAGATACCTCATAAAGACTGACAAGATAATATCTTACGCGGGGCTACAACACGGTGTGTCTTCAGATGATCTGATCAACGCTACAAATTAGTAGCCGAGACTCGGCTGCACGGCAAACCAATAATACGGTGGACAACAAGAACGCTCAATAACTCAGTAACGGCTTAACCGGGCTTAACCGTCGGATTATATGTACATTAGCGCAGCAACGATCGACTGGATATAACATTGTCATAAGTTGCGTACGCACACCATTTCAATGTAAGATCATGTTGAATTATTGGGTATGCAAACCAACCCGCTGCATCATAATTTTATTGATCAATCGCCGGCATTAAGCTATGTGCTGTTCCGTACATCAGGTGAAGGAATCAGCCCACGCCACAAATGACAGAACCAATATTCCAGCAGCGAACATATACGTGTAACTGGGTCTACGCGAGCGAACGCAGGGATTTAATATCGTGAGCAGTGTAGATATATCGGCGTAGCATGACAGGCACACACGATGCAGCGCAAAACAAACATGTTTTCAGCGTAATCTCGACCATATCGCCCACAGCCAGTCTCAGCGCGAGTCTTGTTTCACGAAGGCGAAACGCAACTCGTCTTATTGCGTCTCGTAATGTGCCGTCAATTTGATACTCCGGAGTATGTTTGATCGATTGATGGGGCTGCACGTAGGAACACTACACAGACTAATCACTGACATTAAAATATGTGTTGTTCGTACTGGCTGACCGAGTGCATGTTCCGCCAAGTTGTATGATGTATTGATTGAACAATCATGCGTAATATTTGTTTACAAAATCAACGTGACTCCCAGAATGCCGCGGTGTACGGATGAAGACAGCAAGCAACAATGTTCTGGTCTACACAATTACCGCAAGGTGTAATCGACCGCTTGTGCTTCAATTGTGCTTCAATTCTCACCCCCGCTGCAGAGAAAATCTCTACAACGATGTATTGCATTGCGGTCACTCTTAGTCGTGTAGTAACAATCCAGTCATTTTAGGATTGGAACCACTGGAAGGAACCGACTCCTGCACGCGCATGGGCAGTAAAACCAGCAAAATAATAGGCACAGAAGAAAACACAAAAGCTAAGATACATGAAACCAGAGTTGTTTTCCTCACGTTGAGGACAACTTGGAAGGCGAAGCAGATCAACTCAAATACCAAGCTGAGGATATTCAACTTGATGGCGTTTGGCCCCATGCTCCAAGCAAGCAAACGGGCCTAAATATGTTAGCCGTGTTGACAATGTAAGTTGGTCCACCCAAAAGTAGTAAACAACGAGATGAAGGCGTTGAGCATAGACCTATGCTGTATTGCCTGTTGTACTCGAACACCACGCATCTCTGTTGCTTCGATGCACTCCCGATCTACGCGCATGATAAATAGTATTGTGACAATTTCCGCTACTGCACGCACAGCACGCCCTATTAGGCTAGCGGTTCTTTTTGTTATTGTCTTATTGATGTGTGTCTTATGGAGGTAACGAGAACTGTCGTAGGCAATGAACTCCACTTAGACGTTTCAAAGATAAAGGTGTCTATCGCACGATGTCGTGGGCTACCACTGTTGCGAAAGCAAAGCGTCAGACGGAAGGCGGAGGCGACACGCAGCACGCAAGTTGTAAGAGAAAAAACCGTCGAGCTCGTAAAGAAATTTCAGTCGCAACTGATGTCATCGGTGCTGTCTTCAACTGCTCTTACTGCGACACACACAATCGTTCTCTGGCAGACTTGTTAGCTTGTTGTGACAAACTGGCAAGTCAAGTCAAGTCTCAAGTCAATTACCTACTAGCCAAGTAAATTCTCAAGTCATAGTCATACCAAGTATCGAGTCGTCTCTGTGAATTCCAAGTCAAATCCCAAGTCACCAGTAACCAAGATAGTTCTGTTTTTTTGTGTGTGCGACAATGCTTATGTTGAATTCATGTGGACGCTGCCCCGCCACATTTGCCAAGCATAACACGTACTTAACATGTACTTAATAGCTACTGTATTCGGTAAGGCTTGTCTCAACAATATAGTCTCGTTTTCCGCACGTTTCGCGCAACCAGACAAGACAAGTCTGAAGTCAATGATCCCCAAGTAAAAGTCAAGTCTCGAGTCATCTCTCTGAATTCCACGTCATGTCGCAAGTCTTGAAAATGGGGGACGCTAGATGTCTGCCAGTTCGAAATTGATATTTACTTTCCTTTATCGGTATCAGTGAAACCTGTACAAACATCGTACATACACCTATGATTGAAATATGACATATCATATTGGTCGATTGTGCTACCATATGAACTGTTGTCATCAGAGGCGTATTTAGGATATGGGAGAGGCCAAGCTTAGTCGCCCATAGGTTTGCCATGATAACATGAAGTGACTCAACATTAGATTGCCATGGTACCATGAAGTGACTCAAAATTAGTTTGCCGTGATACCATGAAGTGATTCAACAGGTTATTCATGGGAAAAATAATATCTACCAGCCAACACGGGGCCTATCCTCCCCATAAATACGCCACTGGGTGTCACTGGCTATATTTTACCACATCACATTTGCAAATGGCATAATTTCTCACCTTCGTTGACAGATAAACAAAACGAGACTCGGTTTTCGGTAATGGCGTCATTTACAATTTACGATTGTCTTGACAGTTTCGAGTGAGGTAGGGCCGCAGAGTTCCGTGCACGATTATGGCCTTCATCGTGCTACGTTCGAGTATTTGTGAGGGTGGAAACAATTTAGAGTGGATATGCATTGATTAACACAGCCGGCATATGAGTAATGCCAATATGAGTAGTTTGCTGCCAGATCAGCAGTTTATCCTTACAGTTTCGAGTGAGGCAGGGCCGCAGAGTTCCATGCATGATTGTAACCGTCATCGTATTACGTTCGCGTATTTGTCAGGGTGGAAACAATTTAGAGTGGCTATACATTGATTAACACAGCCGGCATATGAGGAATGCCAATATGAGTAGCTGCCTGACAGATCAGCAGTTTAGCCTGACAATTGTGACAGACAGCGGAATACGTCAGATTCCCTACCTAAGCATTACCATTGACGCCGTGACAATTTAACATCTTGATGACAGCAACCGGTGTCAGTGCCCATTAAGGTGCTCGATTAAACCTGCCAGCAGACGTGACAGACAGTATGTCATTAATAACTAAAAGACGCAAAGAGGATACTTTGCCATTTAGAGTGTGCAAATGAATTCACTCTAAAACGCGTTTGATCAAAGTTGCATTCTCGACAGTCCTTCAAACGGCGAAGTCTTCGGAGTGACACGGCTCATGTGTTTCACAGACTTGTTGACTTGAGTCAAAGTGGCTGGCTCAAGTCAGACTCGAGTCACACATTTTCATGACTTGCCACGTGACCTGGAATTCAGATAGACGACTCTAGACTTGATTTGGATTTGGAGGTCATTGACTTGAGACTTTCCTTGACTTGCGTTTTCACGGGAAGCGACAGCACGAAGAAAGTTGTCATCGATTGACATCATTATATATTCCTTGGCAGAGCAGCTGTCCTTCCCCACTCTGGAGGTGGGCTCTGACGCAAGGCAAAAAGGAAGGCGTTGACGTCTTTCTTGAAATCTCTCTCCCTTGTTGCAACTGTTTTCTCTATGAGTTCATTCCAGAGGCGGGAGGCAGTCAGTAAGAATGTCCTGTTATGGGCCAGCAGTGTTTGAGGATGGAATTGCCACAGCAGCTGTGTGTTGAGGTGTTGATGCCTTGGTGGCTCTTTCTACTAGTGGAGGAGGAGGTAACATGCTACTGAGTAGTGTTGGTGCATCTCCATGGTATATCCGTGCAAAAGGTGAGTGCACCAACGTGTCTCCTTTGTGATAGTGATATGGCATTCCTGCTCAGAGAAGCCTAACATGGCTATTATTTTGACAGCTCGCCTCTGGATGGCATCATAGCGATGTTTCAGAGGCTGCTATTCAAGCAGATGAGACGTTCAATATTAGATCTCATCATGCTCGTGTAGACAATAGCTCACTGGCTTGGGTTCAAGTAAGGTGGAACTCTTTTCTTGGAAGCCAAGCCGCTTATTTTGCAACTTTGGCCATCTTGTTTACTAAGTGTGTGTCCAAGACAATTCTTTACGGATAGAGATCCACCTTATCCACTTCTGACAAGATAGTGTTCATAAATGTGAGTGAGAGGGTGGCCGGTTTCTGCATCGTTCAGCCTTGATACAATTAAGTTCTTGGATTTGGCTGCACCAAACTTCACAATCCAATTGCCCATATTTGAATATGCATCAGATCTTCATTAAATGGGCGTGCCACATTTGCCCGAATTTGTCTATCCTTGACTGTCCTAACTATTGATGAGTCATCGATATAGAGGATAACACGGTTTTATATTTTGTCTGGCATATCATCGATGGATATAATGAATAGGAGTGGTCCTAGAATGTATCCTTGAGGAACCCTTGCGTTGACGGACTTGACACTAGAGCATATTCCATTGATGGCAACTTTCAAAACCCTGTCCTTCAGGTAGTCATTCAGCCATGATAGCATCTCTCCTGGACTCCAGTTTGGCCGTATATGCATGCATGCATATGTGTGTATCTTCATCCTCAAAATGGTTCCTCTATTAGAACGTCTGTGCAGCGTCGTCGAGTAGAATAGACCCACTTCCACGTAGTGCCAGCTGGTAACGTTCCGTGAACGGCAATGAGCTCATAACACTATTCAAGGTCAAGACTAGGATGCCAACTTCATGTTGCACGAACAATTGTAAACCCAGCCACATGTTCCAGCGGAATTGTGCATTACTGAAGGGAATAGAATCATTATTCGGCACAAGTCATTAGCATTACCATCTCGTCGCCCATATCAAGGACCATGTATTGGTGCATTCGCAATTGTCAATGTTTGCACGTTATGACCACGTCTACATGCAAGCAACGGCCGGTGGGTAGACGTAATTTGCTATGTCATTTTACCAGCGTCTGCCATTCTCGCAAACGGAGCACACTCTGTACTAGGAATGCGGCATGTCACATTCCCACACAAGCATAAACATGCACGTTCATATCAGGCTTCTTGTTGTTGGTTACCTGGGGTAAATGACCACCCCAATTAATTAAAAATAAGATATAATTAGAACTTGCACATACAGTGAAGCCATCAGTGACACCCATACCCCGCTTACACGTGTGGCACTAACGGATCATGATCCAATACTGATATTCTCCACCCAGGCTGTATAGCCATATACAAACCACAGAAAATGAAATATGAGAATACTCACATTTGACATTTTATGCATTGTCAATGCAAAATCGATACATAATAATAATATATATATATATATATATATATATATATATATATATATATATATATATATATATATATATATATATATATATATATATATTATATTTTATATAGTATATAATTAAGTTGTATGATAATGATGATGGTGATATATATATATATGTATGTGTGTATATATATATATATATATATATATATATATATATATATATATATATATATATATATATATATATATATATATATATATATATATATATATATATATATCATCATCATCATCATTATACAACTTGGCGGAACATTCCGCCACGTTGTATATATATATTATATATATATATATTATACTTGGCGGAACATGCACTCGGCCAGCCAACACGCACGCACACACATACATATAATATATGCTTATCAGAGTCTTCCCAGTCGAGATGGCGTTGGATTGAACAGGTTATACAGGGGATAAAGTATAATGCGCTTTGAACAGTGCCAATGACTTACCGCGCTATACAAGAATGTACCTTTACCTTTTATGTATAGCGCTTGCTTTGTTTCATTTGTGATGCTCCGCAAAAATCTATTCTGAAATCCAGGGACTAACCTTTGGCAGCCAAGACTTCTCTAGGAATTAGTTTTCTTCAAGGGGACCAATTGTGGCTGCCAAAACTGCGATTTTGGACTGGACCAAATTTAACGTGACTAGATTCGATATGTTGATCCCTAGTGGAATTCACCATATCATCAGCGAAACTGAGTTTGTTTAGACGTGCAGCCTAACCATGATGCCGGTGAATTCATATCCATAGGTATATACATTTCTGAAACAGCCCAGCTACCCTGTTCCAGTGTAGCTCCATTTAAAGTGCGATCAATTTGGGTTTTTTGTTTTGTTTTTGTGAAAAACAACATTCGGTATTCACCAAAATGCATAAAATGTTGTGTTACATTTATGTTGCTCAGTTATAAAACAAAACGCATGTATGACTACTATAGATACCCTAGCTTGGCCTTGGCCCAGTAAATTGTCCCTTCTTTACGTTTTTTATCACCCTTGAATCATCCTTTCGGAACCATGGTGAATGCACAAATAGCGTTAATAATTTAAACTAAATGTCTGGAACTGAACGTAAATGTGAATGCTAAAAGCCATGAACACAGTAAATAACATATACATATGAAGCGGTAAGAACATATTTGGCATCAATAATTTACTGCAGAAGAAGACGGCAACATAATGCTGGAAAAAAGATGAAACTGGGGACACTATTAATATATCATCACTATCAGGTACCGTGTCTGTTACAAGCGTATGCGATCACGACGCTCTAAATATATTGATATATATGTTCCCTAAAAAACTGTATGATATCAATATTATGATATTATGAACGTGGTAATGCTTGACTGCAGCTTTACGACGTAACACTGGTAAAATAATAAAAATGTTCTTTCATTTTGTTTTTTTTGTTGTAGAAAAGTAAACTAGTTTTGTTGGAAAAATCTCTTTTCTAACCCCAAAATGTTGCTTTTCAAAAGATACGGGAACTTCCAAATAAAAATTAAATATTAATTTGGTCATGTTTTTTAGATCTTGTGGCAGCCATAATTAAACTATGTTTATATATTGAGTCACGAATTACCCATAATATTTATGATTTGGTGTAAACTGCAACGTCATAGGGGCATTTTTATATTCTTAAAATGTCATGTATTTGAGATGATTTATCAGATTTCGGAAATTTAGTAATAATAAACGATACATCAAATATTTACTGCAGTGAATATGAGGAAGCACGATATCATTGCACAGAGACAGTTAATATATAACTAGTAAAATACATAGAATGGTTAGTGAGTAATGCTTGCTACAAAATCCCCGCATATATAATGAGCAAAGCATGTTTGCATGGCAAGAAAAGATTGTGACCCATTTTGAGTGGGCTGTTAATCCATTTAACTTGTTTGACTTATTCAGTAGCACTTAGAAATGTGAACTGATTTTGACCGGCACGATCCCCTTAAATTGTAATATTATTTCAAACGTATTCATCCAAACATTCTCTGTTATACAAAAATGACAATCTACATCTACAAGGTTATAAACACGGAACTATTGAGGTAGACAGATTAACATTTAAGTAACATCCGGAGTCGAATTAAGTAAAACATGCGTATTTGCAACGTTAATCGTTAAATCTGGTAAGACTAAAAATAGTGGATACCCAAAATGAATTTGAAATGAGACTAGTCAAAAAATCATATTGAGGTCGAACCTTTAATATTTGGTGTAGGAAATAATTTCGAAAGACATAAAGCAAAAAACATTATTGTTCACTTTATTTACTCAAACACATTTCTACACAGGAAAGAACCAATAACGGGCATGCCCTCATCTGGCGTAAATCACTTACTATCATCGTCTTACCATATTGTCAACCAAGCGGGTGTTACACCTAGGGTCAATCGCGGCCATATACGCTTCCATATTCTAGAGCAATTCGTCGGTGGTGCTGTCTTGATCTAGCATACTTTTGATGTTTGATTTCACCTGGTTCCATGTATGTTCTGTGGGATTAAGATCTTGTCACTCCATGCGATTGATGTTTTCGTGTTTAAGAACAATGATTACACATGTCCCAATTCGGGCGCGCGGTGTCGTCCACGAAGGTGACATTTTCGTAAAAAAAATTGGTGTTAAGAAAGAAGAAGTTCTGCTATGTTTCATTAAAAGAAGAAACCCGGCTATGTAGAGCCATTGAAAAAGAAGACCAGATAGTCTGGTACTAACAAGCATTGGGCTCGAAGCGTCTAGAGAGACCGCAAGGAGACGCCAACGGCCTAACTGAGGCAACGGCTGCACAAGAAGTATTGTCTTTTTTGTGTGATTTCAAATTGTTTCCGACACCAAATACTACACGAACAGCTCTCTATATACAAAACCCTGAAAGTTGCTTTTGTGCAGTTGGAAGATGTCAGTGACAGAGGAAATGGGAAAAGCCCGCCTCACGTAGGTGTACAAAAGTCCGATTTCTCACGGAAATATGTCGGTAATATAGGCTTTATGTAATTAGTTGACACACACCTGCCGTTATTGATCAGTGACGCCACGCCGCACCACAACCGGATGCGCAGGTTGCCACACATTGGCACTCATTACACTAATGCGATTCCAAACAGTAAACATCCGGCTTCACGTAACTTGAAGAATTGGGCTAATCTAATTCCGAATCACCACGGGTAGTTAAATAACTGGAATTTGTATCCAGCTGCAATGAAGGTATCCGTAAATACACGTCTTCATCTCGGTCACGAAACATACAAAAGTGTAGGTTGTTACCACCTCAGAATATGAAGACGGAAACGTTTAGAAGGGGAATTGATTATGTAACATCCCGAACCGCGTTCCACGTGTGACATGTGTTGCTAAGGTTTGCCAGGATTGGTGGCTATGCTAGTTCAGGGCATTCTTCTGGGAATTAGGGAATAAGTACAGTGCGCGATTGTAAATTATCAATGCATATATCTACACAATCAAGAGCATGATGAAATTAAACTATCTGACAGATATCGTTTTAAAGGTATTTCTACAGAAAATTTACCCCATTTGACGGCATCAACATCGTTACACTTGGGTGGTTAAAATTATGTAGTCACATTCACAACTATCGCGAGATAACAGAAGCAGAGGTCGCCCCAAACTTAGACTCAAAGGTGTAATAAAGCGAAACTTGAAGAAAAAGGTTTAGACTCCAAGCAGTGGTACACTGTAATGTGAACAAAGCGGGCAGACACACATAGAGAGAGAGAGAGGGGGGGGGCGAGAGATCGGGTGGGAGGCACTGAGGGAGGGAGGTACGGAGGGTGGGAGGGAGGTACGGAGGGATAGTGGATAGGATTGAGGGGGTAAGGAGGGGGAGTGAGGGAGGGAAGAAAGGAGGGAGGTAGACAGAGAGGGAGGGAGATAGAGAGGGAGGGGTAGACATACAGACATGCAGATACACAGACACTGACACAAACTTTGGTGGACAGTTTGGTGTTTATGAAGCAACGGTTGTAAGAACATTATGGAGAAATTGTGCACAGCGCGAACACATAAATAAAATCGAAAATAGGTAACATTCGGGAAGGAATGCTGGCTAATATTTGAACAAAAAATACTTGTGTAGATTGACCTGATATTTATGCATAAAAATTGTGCAGAATATTCTTAGAATTTAATGATTACATTTTGTTTGCGTTCAGAGACGCCGGTATGCTTACACAACCGTAATATGTGTTATATGACGCACTTTTAAGATCGTGTTTCTGCAACGCTTTAATTGAATCCCAATAAAAAAGAAACTGCCGGGCGTCGAATCATATGAGGCACGCGCTTAATCCAAGAAATCGACCAACAATGGACTTATATATAGGATCTCAGTCAACTATTGTATGTGGCAAATTAAAGTGACATAGTATGTCGACTTTTATATTGAAACCATGTTACGTAGCATAAACTATGTCTATTTTAACATCTAGACAGCCCAAGCGTATTTCATGAACCACAATTATTTAATCTAATTAAGTCGTTATTTGTTGATTTTTAATATTTCGCCTCGAAAAGCATACTTGTAATGCGTGTTGAACGGTAAGGTTACTATTCATGAACATATAACGGCCGAATTATATTGTGTTTATGTGGTTGAATAGCACACAGAAGATATAATTGATATAATATAATATAGCATGATTTTAATGTAACATTAATTTATATATGTCGTTGTTGCTGTTCCATCAAATGGCAACAGGCAGTTCTTATATGTCACTCATGTGTAGCACAACTTATGTCGCGGTATCAATAATATTGCAGCAGACGACGAAGAAAGGGTGAGCAAAAAATGTCGTTAAAAACTGCTCACATTGCCGATAGAGTAAGGGAAGCAGCACGGTCCTAAATTGAAGTCACGCTTCGTTTACTGTGCATCCGAGCTTCACGTTCGCGAGAATTGCAGCTATGACAAATGATTGACATTTGGTAAATCACGTTAGAAGTATCCACTAGTTAAGGCCTTCGAATTCTTTTATGAATTACGTTGACATGACATTGTCACCTTTCGTGTTGACGGTCAATTAATAAGGAAAACAGCACGGAAGAGGGTAGAGGTGGGAAGTGAAGTAGGAGTGGGAGATGGAATAGAGGGAAAGCGGGGAAGCATGCATAGGGTATAGAGAACGGGGAAGTGGAGAGAGGGAAAGAGTGAGAGAGAGTGTGTGTGCGTGCGTGCGTGCGTGCGTGCGTGCGTGCGTGTTTGTGTGTGTGTGTGTGTGTGTGTGTGTGTGTGTGTGTGTGTGCTTGTGTGTGTGCGTGCGTGCGTGTGTGTGTGTGTGTGTGTGTGTGTGTGTGTGTGTGTGTGTGTGTGTGTGTGTGTGTGTGTGTGTGTGTGTGTGTGTGTGTGTGTGTGTGTGTGTGTGTGTGTGTGTTTGTGTGTGTGTGTGTGTGTGTGTGTGTGTGTGTGTGTGTGTGTGTGTGTGTGTGTGTGTGTGTGTGTGTGTGTGTGTGTGTGTGTGTGTGTGTGTGTGTGTGTGTGTGTGTGTGTGTGTGTGTGTGTGTGTGTGTGTGTGTGTGTGTGTGTGTGTGTGTGTGTGTGTGTGTGTGTGTGTGTGTGTGTGTGTGTGTGTGTGTGTGTTTGTGTGTGTGTGTGTGTGTGTGTGTGTGTGTGTGTGTGTGTGTGTGTGTGTGTGTGTGTGTGTGTGTGTGTGTGTGTGTGTGTGTGTGTGTGTGTGTGTGTGTGTGTGTGTGTGTGTGTGTGTGTGTGTGTGTGTGTGTGTGTGTGTGTGTGTGTGTGTGTGTGTGTGTGTGTGTGTGTGTGTGTGTGTGTGTGTGTGTGTGTGTGTGTGTGTGTGTGTGTGTGTGTGTGTGTGTGTGTGTGTGTGTGTGTGTGTGTGTGTGTGTGTGTGCATGAGAAAGAAAGGAGGGAGAGAGAGAGAGCGATGATGGATGGCGAAGCAGAGATATTGGTAAAAAATGGTGGGGAAGAGGTGACTGGGAGTGATAGATGGAATATAGGATGCAATAATAGAGGAATTCAAACACACGCACACGTACACTCACACACTCAGCACTGCAAGCAACGGACGTGCGCGCGACTCGGATCCGAGCATGCATGCATGCAGCACTATCCGCCTGGAACGTAGGGTACTCACTGTTGCCACGGTAGCGGCGGCCGTGTCCGCCGGCTCACACTGTCTCGCCAGCACCACACGCAGCAGCAGACTGCGCTGGCGCTGCAGAAACAGGTGAACGCTTGCTCAGCATAAGTCGAAGCATAATGCGGCGCTCTGCAGTCGTCGCCACTGCCGCGGGCCCAGTGGTGAAGCTCGTGATGTGCCTAGTACTGCCTACACAGGACAAGGGCTGTCGACTGATACGTTGAGATGTGATACGTTGATACGTGATACGTTCATAATTGTGCTCGTGCATCGTTTGTATGTTTGGTTGGTTATACCAACCAAACATACAAACGATGCACGAGCACAATTTTGAACGCCACGTTCATATAGGACCATCCCAAGATCATGCAAGACCATCACATCACTGTGGTAAAGGTCCGACATAACTACTGCAAAAGTTCAACAAAGATCGTATTATATATCCACATTAGATCGCCGTATCTTTATCTTAATAATGTTGCCAGAGCATCTCGTCATTTTGTAAGGATATCATATAAGATCACCGTAGCGTTGCTAGACTGATCATATCAGAACATATTCCCTTATTCCAAGGATGATAGAATCCTTGCTATTAGAATATTACCGGATCACGTATTCCTTGCGGCAAGGATCATGGCGGATGAGGAACAAAGAGTTAGAGATTGCGAGTCAACACCCAGCGTATTGTTGTATACTTAGTATAATTTTCTGGTTTGGAATATAATATATCGCCATCCACTTCAATAGATAATATATGGAATGGCCAGCGTATAATTAATGAAGAAGTTAGCCTACCTGTGTACCAAAAAACTACATATAATGTATGATTTATTCTAAATACGTATTTTGCTTCGTAGTGCACGTGCAATACAGGTTAGAAAATGTCTCTCCAAACTCTTTGAGCTGTTAAATTAGCGTGTGTGCATGGGTACTACAATATTTAATAGGGAGATTACTATGATGAATGACAACGTCAGTGTTGCTAAACTAGATTCCGTTTATTAAAAGTAAGTTCCGGGAGCAAGTCCGAGTTTTCAAGTCTGCCTGTTCATGTCCGGTTTTTGACCAGGTCCCGTCACCTGCCAGGACCAATCGATGTCATTGTTGCATACTTCACTCACAAGAGTATTTATCTGTATGGCGTTAGAACGTATCGACTTGTCAGTCATCAGACAGAGCCACGGTGACCGCAGTTACATGTTTATTGATGTGGTGTGATAGGACCTATGGCAACAAACCATCCACCAGCAACAACTGATAGTGTTAATTCACTGCTACCTGTTTAACAGATATGCTTATCTGTCCCGAGTTGTGTTAGCTTACTATGATAAAAACAATACTCTGACGTTTATCCCTGCATAATTGCATTCCCTGCTTAAATCCTCGGCGGTCCCGCCTTCTGTTGATGACGGTGCATAGATATTTTGATTTGTTGTACCTCTGAGCTTGGGTACCTGAGGATTTAAGTGCCATAGAATTGTTGTTATTACAACAACAACAATAATAACAATCGATCCATGATGCCAACATTTTTCTTTAAACCGGTAAACTCGGGGACGTGCGGCGTATTTTAAAGACTTTCGAACAGGCAAACCGCAGGGAAAAGCATGTTAGATGCATTATTCATTTCAACGGGTGCATTAAATGTACTATTTGTATTAATAAAACGTACCATAACGATGTTATTCCATATTGTAGTTAGTTGGAAATGTGAAGTTTCCTAGGTGCGGTCGACTGTAATAACTAATTTGCAACATCATACATGGCACGCTGGCACAACAAAGAACGTGTGGATCGCAACGCAAGTGTCACTCGTACATGTTACTGTTATTAATTAATTGGACCATACACATATATACCTCTTGTACACAGTGTACTTGACAACGTAGGTGTTCACCGATTCACATATTAGCTCTTCATGTTTAATTACCAAAGGGGACACATTTCCCGGATTTCCCATAATTTCTGACGTAACAATGACATTCAAGGAGACGCACGTTCTAACGTCTCTACAAGTGAACCGAGCCGACGTCCAGCATTTGTTTCTCTGAGCGATTCCACTGATGCAATGTTCATAAAACATATCTTGCGATTGTTGTGTGCGTTGCTGTTCACTGCATATGTCCGTGGGGAAAGGACAGGTATGTAAATGTTGTGGCACTTATTATCTTGGGGGTGCGGTATAACAGTACTATTGCTTTAGAATGTCGACCAAGAAAATCAGGTTTCGAATGATCTTGCTTTTGTTCGAATCATGGACAATTTACTATTATTTAGTTCACTGCACGTTTTCCCAATTCACTCATCTGAAAAAAAATTATAATACGGTATAGCGGACCGGAAGTTAATCTGGTTCCCGGATCGTTCCCTAGAGGCGCTCCGCGCACTACGCTTAGGAAAGGATCCGGGATTGGTCAATCCAAGATGGCGCGCTACACAGCTGTTCTGTATTTAACTGAAACCAACTAATTTACTATATGTAATCAGTAAATGTGAGTGGGCTGTGAATGGGCTGTTTGTCTGTTTGTGTAAGTCTTGCACAATTCGCAGTGAATGTGATATGACAACGTTTCCGCGTTGAGGTGAAAGGCTTTAATTGCGAATTTTGCATGAAATTTGTCTATTTTTATATTATAAAATCAATAAAATTCCAATAATTAGACACACTTTTTCGCCAACATAGTTCACTTTACAAATACAATATAGCACACTGCATTGTCAAATCACGCTTATATAAATCACAAGGCATTTGTCGTTTATTAATCCAAATATTGAATAGTGAAAATAGTTATATTTTATTGCATATACATAAATCAAACTTGTTAACTTGACCCATTTTATTTTAACAAATGCAACACACACATGCACGCACACCCACAGACACTTATAGTTATACTAATGGTAAACTAAATGCCTAGAGCCAGAGGTATAGTAAAAATGTTAAATGTTGTGCTATTTTATATGAAAATCATCAGTGTGTGTATGCGTGTGTGTACACATAGAATACTGGTAATATATACATACGTCATAAATATACACACATGTCATGCATTAAAAAGTTCAGGTGAAATTAAAAATAAACTAAAAAATATAGAGTATAGGCTTGTGTCGTACAAAGTACATGTCAACATTGTTTTCAAATAAAATATATAAATATACGCACATGCATTAAATATATATATATATATATATAAATATATATATATATATATATATATATATATATATATATATATATATATATATATATATATGTGTATATATATATATATGTGTGTGTATGTATGTATGTATGTATGTATGTATATATATATATATATATATATATATATATATATATACAAAATCGTCTAATTCTAATCCATTATTAATCATTGGACATAAATGAGTGTAATTGTCGAAATAGATAAAACTGGATTTTCCTACATTTCTAGACGATATAAAAGGCTAAATAATATCTTTCTTGTAGCACTAATACTTATATACATTAAAAGACTCAATTCTTCAATTTACGTTAATTCCAATTCAACTTTTCTACGTAATCGACACTTCTTTGATAATCAACGCAATAGAAGACTTACCACGCACAGCCGCTATGCTGGGGAACTTCGCTTGCCAAAGTAAATTGTATGATGGCGCCGTGCAAACGGCAGTTAATGGCCACAAGGCACTTAATTTGTGGCAGTTGCAGTAACTGGATGGACTTCGTCAAGTCTGGGTGCGAGAAGTCCTGGGCTGAGGTCCAGGCAGATAGTTTTAGTTTTGAGTGTAGGGGATGCACGAAGATGAAGGAACTAGAGGTGGAGTTGGAAGAGCTGAGGCTACTCGCTGTGGCAATGGTGGGAAGGGAACAGGGGGGTTGTGCCAGTAGTTCCGGTGGGGGAACAGTAGACAATAAAGTGGGGAAAGACACAAGAGATGCTAGGGAGAGGTCACCTCAGCCTGGGAGGAAGCTAAGAGGAGGGAAGGTGACAGGTCGTAGGGAGACAGGACGTAAGGAGACAGGAAGGAAAGGAACGGGAGGGAAGACAACCGGAGTGAAGGAGAGGGGAGTAGGGGAGACAGGAGGGAAGGAGAAGGGAGTGGGGGAGACGGGAGGGAAGACAACCGGAGTGAAGGAGAGGGGAGTAGCGGAGACAGGAGGGAAGGAGAAGGGAGAGGGGGAGACGGGAGGGAAAACAACCGGAGTGAAGGAGAGAGGAGTAGGGGAGACAGGAGGGAAGGAGAAGGGAGTGGGGGAGACAAGAGCAAAGGAGTGGGAAGTGGGGGAGACAGGAGGGAAGGGGTCAGGACAGAATGTGATGGAGGGGATCGAAAGGAAGAGTTATTCTGCAGCAGTGATAGAGGGGGTGAGGAAGAGAGCGAGGGTGTTTGTGGGGGATTCGATAGTTAGGAAGACCGACAGAGTCTTAAACAAGGGAGATGATGTGGTGGTCTGCTTGCCTGGAGCCAACATAGAGGCGATAACGGAGAGGGTAAAAAACATCGTAGGCTAGGGTAAGGGTGGATCTGTTTTAGTACACATAGGGACAAATAACGTAGAGAGGGAGGGTACAACTGCCATAGTTAGGAAATATAGGCAGTTGGTCAGAACACTAAAACAGACGCGGGTTGAGCAGGTAATACTGTCAGGGATTTTACCTGTAATGGGCAGGAGGGGTCACAAATATCGAAATTGTCGGGGGATGGCAATTAACATGTTAGTCCAGAAGTTATGTAGGGAAGAGGAAGTTGGATTTGTGGATTTATGGGGAAGTTTTGTTGGGAGGGCTGATATCTACATGAAGGATGGGCTTCATCTAAGTGGAAAGGGGGCGGCAGTATTCGTGGACAAACTTTCAGCAGCAGTAGATAGTGACTTGGGTACAATGACAAATATTTTTGGAAGTAAACATTCTTTAAAATAGAAGTGCAGGGGGTTACCTAGAGGTGTCTCAAGCAGAACAAGAGGTCACTAGCACAGATAAACCAATATCAAATCATCCGAAAAACATCTCTGAAAAAGGTTATAGATGCATATGTTTAAATGCAAGGAGCATAGTAAATAAGAAAAACGAATTACACATTATGGTAAAAGATATTGACCCTCACATAATTGGTATAACTGAATCATGGGCCAACATAGATATAACAGATGCTGAATTAGGACTGACAGGATACGTAATGTTTAGGAAAGATCGAATAGGAAGAAGGGGCGGGGGAGTTATTTTATATGTTAAAGAATCTATTCAGGCTTATGAAATAAAACTAGAAAGGGAAGCAGATTGCGATGAAGCTGTTTGGTGCAAATTTGTTTCAGGAAATTCAAAATTAACTATTGGATTAGTTTACCGAAGTCCAAACATAAACGAAGAGGACAACACAAAAATAAAAACCGCTATAAAGGAAGTTAGTAAAGGGGAATGTATCATAATGGGAGATTTTAACCATGGACACATACAATGGAATTCTCTAGAGAGCACAGGGATTGAGGATCAACAATTTCTATGTTTAATCCAGGATAGCTTTCTTACTCAGCACGTACTAGAACCAACCAGGGGAGAAAATGTATTAGATATAGTTTTGTCATCACAAAAAGAATTAGTGGACAATGTAAAACTATTTGAACCATTGGGTAATAGTTACCATAATCAAATACATTTTGACATCAATGTAAAATGAGAAAGTAAAAATAAGAAAACGTACAAGAGAAACTTCCACAAAGGTAACTACAAAGATATGAGAAAATACTTAGCAAAGCTAGATTGGAATAACATGCTGATGTATAAGACCGCAATTGAATGTTGGAATATTCTAAAATATGAAATTGAGAGTATCGTCGATAAATTTGTTCCCTTCCAAAAACAAGGAAAAAGGTGTAGAAAGAAACACTTGTCAAAAGAGGCTATTAGAAAAATAATGCTAAAACAAACTATGTGGAGGGTTTATAGGCGTACCAGAAAGGACGAAGACTATGCAAAATACAAAGAGGCACTTAATGCAGCTACAACTGAAATCAGACAATCTAAAAGAAGCTATGAGCAAAAACTAGCATGTAACATAAAAAATGACAGCAAGAGTTTTTATGCATATGTCAGGAGTAAACAAAACGTACAAGACAAGGTTGGACCTCTAGAAGACAGTGCTGGAAATATAATATCACAGGCGTTTTTAATGGCGGAAGACCTAAATGGTTACTTCAGTTCAATGTTTACCAAAGAAGATATTAGTTCATTACCAGTTGCTGATGCTAAATTTCAGGGGGCTAACTCTGACTATTTAGGTCCGTTAGTTGTAACTCCAGAATTGGTAGCTAAGAAAATAAGGGCAATGAAGGATAACAAATCACCGGGAGTGGATGGGATTCCTCCAAAATTACTAATGGAAACAGTAGAACAAATCAGTATACCACTTGCAAGAGTATTCAACTTGTCATTAAAAGAGGGAGTTGTTCCGTTTGAATGGAAAGAAGCAAACATCGTACCATTATTTAAAAAGGGTTCGAGAAATAAGTCAGAGAATTACAGACCTGTGAGTTTAACGTCAGTGATTTGTAAATTATTAGAAAGGTTAATTAAAGATCATATGGTGGACTTCCTCGTTAAGCATAAATTATTAAATTCATCTCAACATGGATTCCTTAAAGCGAGGTCATGCTTAACAAATATGTTATGTTTTTGGAAGAAATCACTAAGTGGATAGACGTGGGATCGCCAGTAGATAGTATCTACTTAGATTTTCAGAAAGCTTTTGACAAAGTGCCACATCAAAGATTACTACTTAAATTAAAAGCCCATGGTATCGGGGATAGCATAACTGACTGGATAGAACAATGGCTGACTGACAGAAGACAACGAGTTGTAGTAGATGGAGAAGTTTCAAATTGGAAATCGGTTTTGAGTGGGGTACCTCAAGGATCAGTATTAGGACCTATATTATTCTTAATTTATATCAATGACTTAGACGACAGTATAACGAGTAACGTACTGAAATTTGCGGATGACACAAAACTGTTTAGAAAGGTTAATACTGATGGTGATAAACAACATTTACAAAACGATCTAGACAGATTAGTAAAATGGTCTGAGAAATGGCAGATGTTGTTAAATTTTGGGAAATGTAAATGCCTACATACAGGACATAGGAACTTGAATGTAAACTATAAAATGGGATATACTGTTCTGGGTACTACTGTAAAAGAAAAGGACTGACAGAAGACAACGAGTTGTAGTAGATGGAGAAGTTTCAAATTGGAAATCGGTTTTGAGTGGGGTACCTCAAGGGTCAGTACTAGGACCTATATTATTCTTAATTTATATCAATGACTTGGACGACAGTATAACAAGTAACGTACTGAAATTTGCGGATGACACAAAACTGTTTAGAAAGGTTAATACTGATGGTGATAAACAACATTTACAAAACGATCTAGACAGATTAGTGAAATGGTCTGAGAAATGGCAGATGTTGTTCAATTTTGGGAAATGTAAATGCCTACATACAGGACATGGGAACTTGAATGTAAACTATAAAATGGGAGATACTGTTCTGGGTACTACTGTAAAAGAAAAGGACTTAGGAGTTACAATAAGCGCTGATATGAAAGTTTCAGAGCAGTGTGGTATTGCAGCTTCAAAGGGTAATCAAATTCTTGGATTGATTAGAAGAAACATAACATACAAGGGAAAAAAGTTAATTATACCTCTTTATAAAGCAATAGTTAGACCTCATTTAGAATACTGTATACAAGCATGGAGACCACATCGTAAGAAGGATATAGATACGCTTGAACGCATACAAAGGAGAGCAACTAAAATGATTCCAGAACTTAGAGACCTTAGTTATGAAGAACGCCTGAAAGAATGTGGTTTAACAACTCTAGAGACAAGGAGGTTAAGAGGAGATCAGATTGAAGTTTTTAAGATATTGAATGGGTATGAAAATATTGATAGAAATATGTTTTTCTCACTCAAGAAGGATAGCAGAACTAGAGGACATGAGGTCAAATTAGTAAAGGATCAATGTAGATTGGACATCAGGAAGCACTAGTTCTCACAGAGGACAATAAATGAATGGAACAAATTGTCTACAGATTGTGTAACTGCTAGCAGCGTGAATATGTTTAAAAACAAGGTTGACACATATCTCAGGAGGGCGGGTTATAAGTAGATGAACATTGTTGGACTCTCGATAAGCCAATGGATTCCTTGTCCACTTGCCATCTGGGCCTTTGGCTTGGATGGCAAATCTTGTTAAATCTTGTTAAAGTGAAGGTCGTTTTACCCAATTCCAGTCCCATTTTGTGCGCATGTAACAAGTGGCGCCGCACAGTGGACTTGGGCACCAGTCCAGCCGAACGGATCCCCGTATCAGAAGGGGTAAGACCACTATTGACATTCCTAATTATTGTTTCGCACGAACGTAGGGCGTATTAAACTGCGATATGTGAATTTAAAGAATTCATATGATGTGACATAAGTGCAATTGAGCAGGCATATTCACAGGTTTGTTGATAGAAGCTATTGGCTGTGAAATAATGCATTTTTTTAGTTTAACAGGCGAAGGGATTTATGGGAATGTTTCTGCTATGGGCCACGTGGACGCATGAATACATGGATATTTTTGTCAAAATTGATGGGCATCGCACGTCGGGGCGTTTTGAAAGAGCTGGAGGTATGTGATTTTGATAAAAGTTGGTCAGCATGTCAATGAGATGATTGCAGTTGCTGTGAAAAATTTTAAGAATTTTTGATGGTCACGTTTGTTTATAATCAGACAAAACGTTAACATGGCCACCAATGCAATTCTCTACAGTGGTCTGGCCCCAGAAGTAGGCGCCTGCTTTCGGCCAGCGTAATGTCACGGGCAGAAAGTGTCTCCGTGCCAGAAGTAGGTGTAGTCGTTGTTATCAATATGGTTTTTCTCTAATAATACATGCATGTTTACGATTGTAATTGAGAGTATATATACAACATAACCAATGGCTACAATCATCAACATGTCGCTCGAGTCGAGGTCCGTGCCAGCAAACCTAAACCATGCTGTGATTACACCTCTATTAAAGAAACCTAACCTTGATCCAGATTCGATGAACAACTACCGGCCAATATCAAACTTGTCATTTGTGTCAAAGTTTCTGGAGCGCCACGCAGCAGTCCAACTTCGCCAGCACCCAGACAACAACAACGTGTTGGATACTTTCCAAAGTGCATATAGGCAACATCACAGTCCAACTACGCCAGCACCCAGACAACAACAACGTGTTGGATACTTTCCAAAGTGCATATAGGCAACATCACAGTCCAACTTCGCCAGCACCCAGACAACAACAATGTGTTGGATACTTTCCAAAGTGCAAATAGGCAACATCACAGTACTGAGACAGTCCAACTTCGCCAGCACCTAGACAACAACAATGTGTTGGATACTTTCCAAAGTGCAAATAGGCAACATCACAGTACTGAGACAGTCCAACTTCGCCAGCACCTAGACAACAACAATGTGTTGGATACTTTCCAAAGTGCAAATAGGCAACATCACAGTACTGAGACAGTCCAACTTCGCCAGCACCTAGACAACAACAATGTGTTGGATACTTTCCAAAGTGCAAATAGGCAACATCATAGTACTGAGACAGTCCAACTTCACCAGCACCTAGACAACAACAATGTGTTGGATGCTTTCCAAAGTGCAAATAGGCAACATCACAGTACTGAGACAGTCCAACTTCGCCAGCACCTAGACAACAACAATGTGTTGGATGCTTTCCAAAGTGCAAATAGGCAACATCACAGTACTGAGACAGTCCAACTTCGCCAGCACCCAGACAACAACAATGTGTTGGATAATTTCCAAAGTGCATACAGGCAACATCACAGTACTGAGACAGCGTCGGTGCGCATCCAGAATGACCATCTGAATTCTCTTGACAGAAGGAAAAGTGTGCTGGCAGTGCTGCTCGATATGAGCGCGGCGTTTGACATCGTTGGCCACTCGATGTTAATTAGCCAGCTGCGCAGAATAGGCATTCAAGGCACTGCACTGAAATGGCTGGAGTCATATATGTCGAACAGAACTCAGACAGTTTGCATTGGTGGCCACAACTCCCAGAAAACGTTGATCGAATCTGGTATCCCACAGGGGTCTGTGCTGGGCCCAATTCTTTTCTCCATTTACATTTTGCCATTGGGTGCTGTATTCAGGAAGCATAACTTACAATACCATCTTTATGCAGATGACACTCAACTGTATGCCGATCTGAGTGGAACGCGGGATGGAGAAGCTACTGATGCGGTTGATCGATGCATGGAAGAAGCGAGGCAGTGGATGTCTGATCACAATCTCCTGCTGAATGATAACAAGACTGAGGCTATTATCATCACGGCACCAAATCGTAAACACCTGCAAGAAGTCTCGTGTGTTAATGTATGCGGATGTAACATTGTTCCATCACCAACCATCCGCAACATCGGGATTACGATCGACTGCGGACTAACAATGTCGTCACACGTGTCGCGCATGTGCAAGGCAGCGTACTATCATCTTTACGCTATTTCAAAGGTTAGTAAGACACTAGTCCACGCCCTAGTGATATCACGACTGGATTACAGCAACGCAGTGTTGTACGGCATCACGGAGGCACTCGTGAACAAGCTGCAGTGTTGTACGGCATCACGGAGGCACTCATGAACAAGCTGCAGTGTTGTACGGCATCACGGAGGCACTCGTGAACAAGCTGCAGTGTTGTACGGCATCACGGAGGCACTCGTGAACAAGCTGCAGTGTTGTACGGCATCACGGAGGCACTCATGAACAAGCTGCAGTGTTGTACGGTATCACGGAGGCACTCATGAACAAGCTGCAGTGTTGTACGGTATCACGGAGGCACTCATGAACAAGCTGCTGTGTTGTACGGCATCACGGAGGCACTCATGAACAAGCTGCTGTGTTGTACGGCATCACGGAGGCACTCGTGAACAAGCTGCATTGTTGTACGGCATCACGGAGGCACTCATGAACAAGCTGCTGTGTTGTACGGTATCACGGAGGCACTCATGAACAAGCTGCTATGTTGTACGGTATCACGGAGGCACTCATGCACAAGCTGCTGTGTTGTACGGTATCACGGAGGCACTCATGAACAAGCTGCTATGTTGTACGGCATCACGGAGGCACTCATGAACAAGCTGCTGTGTTGTACGGTATCACGGAGGCACTCATGAACAAGCTGCTATGTTGTACGGTATCACGGAGGCACTCATGCACAAGCTGCTGTGTTGTACGGTATCACGGAGGCACTCATGAACAAGCTGCTATGTTGTACGGCATCACGGAGGCACTCATGATCAAGCTGCTGTGTTGTACGGTATCACGGAGGCACTCATGAACAAGCTGCAGATGGCGCAGAATTCGGCGGCCAGACTGATCGCCAGACGGCGAAAGCACCAGCACATAACGCCTGTGTTGATCGGGCGGCACTGACTTCCCGTTCGCTGGCGGGTCTAGTATAAACTACTGGTCCTCGTATTTATCGTCTTGTATGGCCTTGCACCAGGGTATATCCGATATATTATAACCCGCAACATTCGATCTGCTGATCTGCACCTGCTGGTAGTTCCGCGTTACAACCTAGAGGGCTATGGCAAGCGAGCTTTCTCGGTGTCTGGACCTACACTTTGGAACTCTTTGCCCGAAACATGCGAAATATAGACAATCTAACTATGTTCAAGACTCTCCTTAAAACTTACTTATTTAAGCTAGCTTATTTCCACTGAGGAACTGTGCTTTAAAAAAAATGTTATGGACACATATTTAATATTTTTATCTATTTACTTATGTATTTATTATTTTATATATTTTAATTAATTTTAATAATTATAATTATTTATTTAATAATTTTAATATTTCAGTCACTTCGCCATGTGTTTTAGTTACTTAATATAGCTAGTCTATTTAAGCTTGTCTTTTTCTTATGATTACATGTACATTTTATAATGTGTGTACGCGCCTATGAACGGGCTGGTCCCGGATATATGGCGCTATGTAAATGTTAGTAATAATAATAATAATAATAACCAGAAATGTTATAACTTATGCAATTATTAGCAAAAAACTAATATTTTGAGTGATTTTGAGCACGTTTTTCGGAGCTGAATATCATATGATTACGTCACACCGTGTAGCAGTCCGCAGCGGTGTTTATATGCACAGCCGGTGTCGTGCTAAAAAGTCAGACTTATTCACACGAATTAGAGCTTTAATAATACGGTTAGGGAATTGAGTCATACAATCCATGTTTATAAAACTACCACCATATTTTATTTACCATTATTAACTCATACATAATATAACAACACAGTACAAAATGACATTGTGCTAAATAGAGAAAATGCAATCTGTGTGAATATTCCATGAACTCTAGTATACTAAAAATAATGACGTCATATCACTTCCCAATATATCACTTGCATGATAAGTAAGCATTAAAAGTAATATAATACACACTTCTATTCAAATGAATATTTCAAATAACATAAAAAATAAAAACTGAAGATTTGCATATGCACAATGACCTAAACTATATAGCTCTTTGTATAATAATGCACTGGAGACAACACACACATTTACACATAATTAATATGCTTCATCATGATATTTAAACAAGCTAGTAGTCATTAACTTGTTATCGCACATAATGCTACTTTTATAACATGCTAGTGTGAAATCCAGGTTTACAAAAATAAAAAAGCAATTTTTACCAGTATTAACGCATAGATACAACCAACAATCAAGAATATTTCATATGAATATTTAATAAATGTTTATATCCTGTATAATGACAAAGCAGACCACTTCCCCATGTTTAACTTCTATGAAGTAGCTTGGTATAACAAATGAAAATAAATAAGGGAGAGTGGGATTTAAAGTCACATGGAAAAAAATCGCTTCCTCATATCTCAGCAGCCATGGGGCGATTCCTTTATTTGATATCACTGATATCGATATGTCTGAATATATAAATATCACATCCAGGTTTTGCATGAAATTCAACCTAGAAAGATAGGAATTTATTGTTTTGACCCCTCATAAAGCAGAATTGAAAATTTGGATGTACAAAAAAAATTTATATGGAACCCAGGTCGTACATCGGGGTTGAGTATCGCATGCTGTGACATTTAACCCCAGCTGTATTAGCCATATTATTTTATATTTTGACAAAAATAAAACGTCATTTTTATTGTTAAATTTTCAAAAGGACTAGGTGCACTCAGATGGTTTCTGTGATTGTTGGAAATTAACGTTTTACGTAACGAACATTTGATTTACCATAAAAACCACCAAGAGCCCTTGATATGGGGTATTTCGAAAAATAGGGTATTTCGAAAAATAAACGCGTTACGTTTCATTCGTCGGGTCCTAGATTAATCCATGGAAGTTTGGCACCCGAGGTGCAAGCCGTCTAGGAGGAAAACGTGAACATAACTACATACAAACATACGCTAGGTCGATTATAGTTAGATTACCGAAAGTTATTATTTGCAAAGCTGCACTAGGTCCATTGCTGAAAATAACAGTGATTGACATTTGTAGTTATTATATTTGTTATCAGCAGTGTCAGTTTGATCATTAAATAAATCGTTAATGAAATATTATCCTTCCTGTTCGCAGAACAGTTTTAGGGTCTTATTTGTAGAGTTGCTCTGCTCTTAAATGTTCTATATACGCAGTGTCATTGGTAGTTAAGTCAGATGATATTTTCTTAATATTTTAATAATTTTTATTTGCTTTAGAGTTTCAGATTATACGAAAGTTTCTGATATGTTTAATACTTATATTATTTTGCTTTCTAAATCACAAGAAAGGGTCATTCCATGTGAATTCAACCAATGGGTGTTGCATTGATTCCTTAATTTTTCAAATGAATCAGACTAGTGAAAGCCCTCGGTAAAATAAGCACGTAACGTAATTTGAGCGTCCTAGCTCCAGTAGTTTTTTAGCTATTGCAGTTTGAAATGTCAGACAACATTTTGTGATGGAGTTTTAGAAATAAATAAAATGATTCATAATTAACAGGAGAATATCTCGCAAACGAAGCAACCTATATCAATGCAACTTGTTGGAATTGTTATCTGCAATGTGTAGATAACATAACCGTAATTAGAACATACATTATTGATGGTTAATGTGCATTAGGTTGATAAAGTAATGATTTGTTCAATAAATTACTTGTGTGAAAGTTTTTAGGAATCGGTCGTTTGCTAGATTTATGTCTATCAGTTAAAAGTGTTATATTTTGGGTATTTATGTCTATCAGTTAAAAGTGTTATATTTTGGGTATTTATGCATCCCAGTGTTCATATCACAGCCATACGACATGTCTAGTTGTCATAATTCTCTGTAGCTGCATCTAATGTCTAGAATGAACTACAAATCACTTTGAAATCATCTGAAATTATATCGACTTTCTGATGATGACTTTGCATGTTCCTGTTTATGTAAATGCTTAATGATTCTGGTTTGTTGTGCCTCTGAGCTCAGGTTCCTGAGGATATAGGTGCTATGGAAGTTTTTTGTAACATATATTGTTCTGTAACTTGTATTTGGCATAAACCAGTCCCCTTAATAATAACACGTATGCATGTTCCAGTTATGGTTATGTAAACTACACATTGCAGGAAACAATTCTACCAAATGTTGTATATATAGGTTGATGGGTTCATGAGATAATAATCTGTGAAATACGAATACATTTATTAACGTTAAAAATTCCGTGAAAGAAGCCTCGAAGGATATTGGGAGCAACCCCAAATTTACAGGCGACATTGTTGGCATGGTTAACAATGATGATTCTGGCTACCTTCGAGAAATCAGTGACTTTGTACAGTGGTGTGATGACGATGCTGATGTAGTTAAATGTCACAAAGTCTAAAGAATTATGTATTGATCTTATGTGAGAGCAAACACCTCCAAAGCCTGTTTGTATGAAGGGAGAAGAGGTGATGAGATATGAGACCTACAAATGCCTGGGTATTGTGATTGATTGAAAGCTTAAATGGAATGAGAACACCAAGAGTATGATGAAAAAAATTAACTCAAGGATGTACTGTCTCATGACACTCAAGAAGTCAGTGCGAATCTTCTGATGTTTTATAATGCAGTCATTTTCAGTCATAATGCAGTCATCTCTTTTGGGGCAGTGTGTTAGGGTGGGGATGTTTCAAAACTTGATCAAGGGAGGGTGGATGCAGGCATACACAGAGTCAGTCGTATTGTTGGTAGACAGTTAGACAACTTCCAATCTTTCTATCGAGGGAAAGTGTTACATAAAGCTAGTAAAATACTCCAAGACCCCTCAATGTCGAATTTTATTCACGGCTCAGTCACAGAAGTAGCATAGTTTTACTCCCTAACATCAAAACAAACGGATACAAGTATTCTTTTTACCCTCTGCCATTTCAATTCTTAGCGGTAAATTAGACAGAAATCTGTGATGTATACTGTATATGACTGTGACTTATACTGTATATACGTGATGTGCCAACTCTAGCCCTAATGTTCAACGTTTTGTTTTTATTGTGTTGTAAATGTCGATCGGCACTGTAATTTCCTGGTGGGACGAATAAAGTAGTATTGCATTGTATCCCGTCCTGGGGACGGGCATTTTTGCTAGTACTAATAATTTCGGTTCTTTTGTAGCGCATATTCCTGTACTTGACATATCAACGCGCTTTACAATAAAATAATACATACATACATACATACATACATACATACATACATACATACATACACATACATAATATACACAGTTACTATGCGAACAGCTTTGTCCTATTTGTAATCGCATCTTCCAAAATTCTGCCTAGCTTCAACAAGCTGAGGGTGCAGGCAGACTAATTGCATGCATTAAATGAGGAAATGTTCTGTTCATTTGAGAATAGAATACACGTAATTTTTTTTTCGCATGGTCCATCACTATTTTACTTTCGAAACAATGAACAAATGAAACATACAAACACGTCGTCAACCAAACAGTGGGGTCACTGGAGATCACTGCGCTTGCGCATTGAAACGCCTACTTCTGGCACGAGTGGGTCACATGAGGTCACGTTGTTCACTGCGCTTGCGCAGTACGGATTTGGCTACTTCTGGCACGGGGATACTATGGGCCCGTGACACCGGTAACAGAGTGGTTAAATTATGTCACGAGAAGCCCAGATTGAAATAAATATTAATGTGGTGAAGTACAAAACACCTAAACTGTAAAGGTCGTTTACATGTGAGATTGGTTGCCCAACTGAACGGGCGACACGGTGTAGCGGTGCAGGAATCGTCGTGTAGACACACCCTCGATACCGATTGTTGAGGCTACGATTTGTGGCTACGATTGTGTCTTTAGAATTGGGGCTTGCTTCAATACCATCGACTGTCGGTCGCAATTTTGAAGCAGTTGCCAATCAACGACCGTCACGACCGACTGCTGATGCACCGTCGTGACCTTTCATCGAAGCTCAGGTCTGTATTGGCGCGAATCAATATGTCGCACTCGTCACGTAAGGACACGTCGCTCATCTAAACGCACACAATACATCGTTGTGCGCTGTCATTCGACAAAGTGTTATATAAATCGTACCTATATATCAAACATTTTAGTAAATATACTGAGTAGGCAAGTATGTGCCATACTAAGAAACAACCAGCATATTTACATTCACTGCTCACACCTGCAAGACAGTCCAGAGAGCTTCGACCACCTAGTTCTAATCCATTTTCGTTCACAGTGTTAAGCCAAACTTCGGAACTAGTATAGAGCTTTCTCAGTTGCCGCACCAACGATGTGGAACTCGCTTCCTATTAGCGTTAAGTCAGCAGGAAATGTAGTTACATTTCGTTGTCAACTAAAAACCCATTTGTTTAAACTCACTTGTTCTACACGCTGTCTAACCCGTTGTTTGGTGCGCTGCTGAGGTTCGGTTTCTCGAGGATTTTAGTGCAATATAAGTTTTTGTATTGTATTGTACATATTAAAACAGATAGCGTTATATTATTGACTCATTGGTGGAAAGAAAATATACGGCAACAGATCAGTCCTCATGAGGGTTGTGGGAACCCCCTTTCCATATATATTTTTTCAACTGAACATTTTTAAAAGACATCATCCCGGTATTCCGCGACTGGTTATCTCGGCGTTTTGCATTTGACGTTTTGCTGCTACCCATTTTTATTTTCCAACCACAGACTGTCTGTCTGTCTGTATGTACGTACGTATCGTTCATATCTCCATCAGTTTCGCATGTATGGGGATGAAATTGTTTAGGCATGCCCAGTGGCTCATGGGAATGGCTCGCACATTAAATGTTTTCTTCAACAAAAACACGTGGAACAGTTTAGCACATGAAATCATTCAGCGGCCAAGTTTAACACAATAAAAAAACATTCAAGTTGTCATTACTTACAGCATATTTATAAACTGTTAATTGAAAGTGATGTCAATTAGTTAATTTATAATTAGCACAAGCACCACTGTAATAAGTTTATAAGTGAATTGTGAGTGCCATTTTGTACTTAATATTTTTACTTGTATTGCACTTATTTAGTTTGAGAAGGGCATAGCACCGTATAAGTCGTATGACTTCAGCTATGTCCCTTCAGCAGCAGCAGCACACCATACTATGCACCTGTATTATGTTGTTGTTATTGAATAAAACTTTCAATTCAATTCAATTCAACATTCCGACGTGGTAGAACTATTACCAATGTGGATGTTTTTACGTAAAGTGCGTAACTCAGATCAACTCAGGAGTTCGTTCGGTTAACTCGGCTAGTGTCTTGTAGTCTCCAGGGTTGCTAAACCACATTCTTTCAGGCGTTCTTCATAACTAAGGTCTCTCAGTTCTGGTATCATTGATGATGATTGCACTGGTATAATTTCCAATGTTCCTTTTTGTGGCATTTCGACAAGTCTGTGCACGGAGATGTGTTGCAAATAAAATACGATCTATTTGTCTTATTGTCATTGTCTCTGCTGATGCTACAGTCCCGTCGGAATGCTTAGAAACTCCCCGCGGTTATGAGTACAAAGGGCACGTGAGCCAAACCGCATCAGGCAGAACATGTCAGGCATGGACGTCTCAAAAGGTCAGTTCAACGACACACGTGTATGGTTTGTGCAGTACATTTTTTTTCAAATTTCCAAGTAGGGGAGGGGCGGTGGGGTGGAGGGGTAGTGGGGTGGTGGTGGTGGTGGTGGATATTTTACGAAGGGACCTATGAACCGTCTGACGTAGATGACGTAACTCATAACAATAGGAGTTCGTTGTTAGCAACAGTTATGCGTGTTTTCTATGATTGTTCCGAGTTACGTGATCAACGTCAAACATCCACATCAGTTCCGTCGTACGGTAAGAACGCTTCGTGAAACCTTCAGTTGTACATGATGTTGATATTTGGGACATGAAGATGTTATTGCCATTGGCGATACAACTATATATAGAAAGTTCAGTGTGGAACGCATAGAACATGATAAAAGTTATAAAATAACGATATATATAAGTAAAAATAAAAAGGCCCTTTCAACATTTAAAGGAATTATATGTATTCATGTTTAAATAAAAAAAACTCGAAGCTCTTGTGTAAATCCTTCATTGATACAAAGTGTGGATCTATTGCTGGTTTCTTTTATCCGCACTATTTCTCTATCTAAGCTTAATGAATATCAACGATGTCAAATTGGAAATGGTTGATATAAATATGGCTGTAATTTGTTGGCCGCCATTTTATAGGAATTTTCACACTGTAAAGAATACAAGCTGTTTGCCTGAATTATCCGTTACAGCAGGTTATGGACAGTTGACAGGCCACTTTGTTTTATGTTGCCATTCTTTTCCCCACAGCCTCACAGACACGCATGTAAAAGCATCAAAGACCGTAGCAACTACTGCTCCAATGCTGACGTAGATTCGCCGTGCCGAGAAGCGAAGCCCTGGTGCTACACAACGGATCCTAAGATGCGGTGGGAGTTCTGCGACATTCCCAAATGTCGTGAGTAGTATTTGGGTCGTTTTCACAGGACGGGAGGCTTCCGGGAGGGACCATGGGGGCGGCCATGACAGTCACATGACTTCCGGTATGAACACAAATATGGACACAAATATACTGATTTTAAGGAAGCGCCGCTAGCTGATTAAATAGTAACAATGATTGCTCAGAGTTACCTCATCTGGCGGATAGCAATAAATTACAAAAGAGGTGACAGAAATAATCCCGGCCACAACTTCCTATTTTTAATGATTGTTTTAATTATCATTAATGTTTTAATGATTATGTTCTAATAGTCATGTCTAATGTCTTTCCCCGTCTGGAAAAAAATTTTTCGCATCATCCCACCATTTAGCATTTAGCAGCGCCAATGTGGCTTGAACACTATGTGAATATTCGTTGTGTTTGTCTAGGCCGGACGACCGGGGGAAATTCCGGCGGTGCGATGTGCGTGTTTCCCTTCATCTACCACACGCGCCAGTACAGCGACTGCACCAAGATAAACAACAAGGTGCCGTGGTGTGCCACGAAGCCCAACTACGACGAGAAGAAGAAATGGGGCAACTGCGCAGACTCCTCGGGTCGGTTGCTCGGGTGTTCCTCCTGTCTGGGCTGAATAAAGCTGCAGTTCTGGCTACAGCTTTAATGGGGGACTGCGTGTGTGCTGTTCAAGAATACGTAGAACTTTTCCGCATGTTGAAAGGGCCTTTTTAATTCTGATGCATGTGTACCGCTGTTTTATAACATTTTACCGTGTTTTATACGTTCCACATCCATTTTATATAGTCTCACATTTATTTATTTATCCATTTAATTATTTATTACATTTTTTATTTATTTATTTTTTATGCCTCACATTTATTGTTTTATTTAGAAAATTTCTCAAACGCGACAAAAATTATACACCAGATGGCAACATAGTTTCCTTGTTAGATGGATGTTATTTCTGTGGATATATATCTTGCTAAGCGTTGCGTGTGAGTGTGTAGAAAACTTGTAATGTTCTCTTGAAGTAACTGTTTTCATCCAAAACATGTAAGCAATATCACGTTGACACATTGTAGCGTATGTGGCGCAAAGAAGCCCACCAGAAGGTGTATAATTTGTGCAGATGTGCGAAGTATCCTGCTTTGAGAAGGAGATCTCCTTTTTTGGTAAATCTATTAACATCTCTTGTCTCGTTTTTTCTTTTTCTAAATAACCCTTTTTTAACATTCCACATTTTCAATAAAAAACTACATAAACGCTAGAAATCTCAAATATTGTGGGAGAGGATCCCCCTTCTCACAAATCATAATGCCCTCCTTCCTTAGTTTCTTCTCCGACAGGGGAGTTTCCTTCCTTGTAATTCTGTAACTTGGCTGCCATGGATTCGGTCCGTGCTCCTAATGTACAACAATTTGTAGGGACCAGAAATAATAATAACACATTACATAACTAGCACGTGATCAGGGTTGTTTGTCGAAAATCGACTATTGGGGTCATTCACATAACGTGTCCCTTTTATATTTAAGTCTAAAAACATTACCCAATAGTTGTGATACATATTACAATGGTTTTGGTGTCATTCTTGCATACCTACTTAAACACTGTTTGTCTGGCGTCACTACCAAATTATTGAATGTTCGGTATGCAGGATGCTATTACGTGATCTGGGTGCAAACATCCAACGTGACGCACGCGGCAACCAACAATCAAGTTCACATTCGGCTTTCCGAGGGCAGCAAATACAGCGATTGGGTAAATCTCGATAACCCTAAGGCAAATGACTTCGAAGTGGGCAGGTAAATATGAGCTTCGAATAATTCAGGCAAATTCAAATAGACAGAAATACTAACTAGACACCCGCATGCACGCGCTGACATGCATCCGCACCATATGTTCACTAACATCTTGATAGTTTCGAATTGGACCGTTCACCAGACACTGCACGCTGGGTCTTGTTCCGGTCAGGGATTGCAAAAACATGGCGGCAGAGTTCCAACATGCCAGATCAGCGTGTCTGTTCGCTAGAGTGCCAGAAACGGACACTTTGTAGCAACGTATATTGAGACATTCTTTCCGTTGGCAGAATGGACAAATTCACGATGACGGCGATGTGCTTCAGCGAGCCGTGTATGGAGATTCGACATTTCGCCCGCAAAGGAACGACATGCGATCCGTGGCGCCCATCCTCCGTGTTCCTGTCTCAAATCACTACGACGACGAAGAACTGGAACAAATGGTACCATTTCAACGAGTGGTCGAAATGCGCTACTATGCGAAAGTGCCATTCCAAAGACTAATTCAACAAGACTGCATATCGTTCTAGCGTTCGAGCAAAGCGCCACTGGCATCTTACGTTCGTTTTCTGTTTTGCAGATTCGTTGACTATTGGCAGTTGGATTTGCATTCCTTTTTTATTATACACTGTTCATCTGTGTTGGTCTTCGGAGTTATCTTTTTTAACCATAATATAGGTAGGATCACGCCCTTCACCTTCATATGTGATTGTTCCTTGCGTACGAATGGCGGCACGCTATTATATGTTTTGTCCCGTTAGTCGATACTTATATTACACTGGACATCGCTTAACAGAATCACTTCGGGCAAGAGGAATTTGATTTAATCGAACATGCATCTTTGTTGCATTAATTTAACAGTGAAACCTAACACATAATTGAAAAGTACGAGTTCTCTGATATTCCAAATGTATGTAATTTGAAGCGTTTGATTCACTTAAACGACCCCCCGCAAAGATTCAGAATGACGTGGAAGTGAATGTGCGTCAAACAATCGAGCTGTAGTACGGCCGTGCTGAATTACTGCTTCGTAGCTACGATATTTCGTAAATTGGTATTCCGCAATGACATATTTTCTTAGATAGACTCACAACTTAGTTACTTAAATCTGGCGACGGCTTGTCCGCGTTGCAACGGCTGCATTCAATAATATTTCAGTCTATGCATTGCTTTACCATTTCATATGTACAATGAGGAGATATTCGCCTCATAAGCACTGATTTATAGTCAAAAAGCCTTGCTGTTTTCCAGGGAAGTTTTTTTGCGCTACAGTGTACCGTTTTTCGTGGATCTGATTCTATAAAGCAGGGGACATGAGTCTGCTAAAGGTGCCTCGTCAATTCGATTTTTTTTGCTCGTCTGATTTCAAATTCATTTTGCGAACATTCAAACCTACCTAGTATCCACTACGACATTCTAGCTCGTTTGTGCATTTTTTACTATGTAGTTTTTGTGGGTGAAATCATCAGAAAAACTATTAAGTTATTGAGTTATTTAATTCTGCATGCAGAATTAATTGAAATGAAATGAAACGCTCAGAAAAAGACTTTTCGATTTTGTAGCTTTTTAATCATTCTATGCAATCTTAACTTGATAGCCTTATCGTTATTGGCTATCCATAAAGTACGACACGCTATTTTATTACTTTTTTTAGATACCCACCCCCTAATTATCGCTTTAAGGCGCTGGCCTGTACACAACTCAGAACTAAGCTCGTTTTGAGAAACTCCCCACCTATTATGCATATATCTATTTTATATTCGTTGCATGTCTGCATCGATTCGTTGTTCACAGTTAAAACATGGGCCAACATAGATATAACATATGCTGAATTAGGACTGACAGGATACGTAATGTTTAGGAAAGATCGAATAGGAAGAAGGGGCGGGGGAGTTATTTTATATGTTAAAGAATCTATTCAGGCTTATGAAATAAAACTAGAAAGGGAAGCAGATTGCGATGAAGCTGTTTGGTGCAAAATTGTTTCAGGAAATTCAAAATTAACTATTGGATTAGTTTACCGAAGTCCAAGCATAAACGAAGAGGACAACACAAAAATAAAAAACGCTATAAAGGAAGTTAGTAAAGGGGAATGTATCATAATGGGAGATTTTAACCATGGACACATACAATGGAATTCTCTAGAGAGCACAGGGATTGAGGATCAACAATTTTTATGTTTAATCCAGGATAGCTTTCTTACTCAGCACGTACTAGAACCAACCAGGGGAGAAAATGTATTAGATATAGTTTTGTCATCACAAAAAGAATTAGTGGACAATGTAAAAATATTTGAACCATTGGGTAATAGTTACCATAATCAAATACATTTTGACATCAATGTAAAATCAGAAAGTAAAAATAAGAAAACGTACAAGAGAAACTTCCACAAAGGTAACTACAAAGATATGAGAAAATACCTAGCACAGCTAGATTGGAATAACATGCTGATGAATAAGACCGCAATTGAATGTTGGAACATTCTTAAATATGAAATTGAGAGTATCATCGATAAATTTGTTCCCTTCCGAAAACAAGGAAAACGGTGTAGAAAGAAACACTGGTCAAAAGAGGCTATTAGAAAAATAATGCTAAAACAAACTATGTGGAGGGTTTATAGGCGTACCAGAAAGGACGAAGACTATGCAAAATACAAAGAGGCACTCAATGCAGCTACAACTGAAATCAGACAATCTAAAAGAAGCTATGAGCAAAAACTGGCATGTAACATAAAAAATGACAGCAAGAGTTTTTATGCATATGTCAGGAGTAAACAAAACGTACAAGACAAGGTTGGACCTCTAGAAGACAGTGCTGGAAATATAATATCACAGGGGTTTTTAATGGCGGAAGACCTAAATGGTTACTTCAGTTCAGTGTTTACCAAGGAAGATATTAGTTCATTACCAGTTGCTGATGCTAAATTTCAGGGGGCTAAATCTGAATATTTAGGACCGTTGTAACTCCAGAATTGGTAGCTAAGAAAATAAGGGCAATGAAGGATAACAAATCACCGGGAGTGGATGGGATTCCTCCAAAATTACTAATGGAAACAGTAGATCAAATCAGTATACCACTTGCAAGAGTATTCAACTTGTCATTAAAAGAGGGAGTTGTTCCGTTTGAATGGAAAGAAGCAAACATCATACCATTATTTAAAAAGGGTTCGAGAAATAAGTCAGAGAATTACAGACCAGTGAGTTTAACGTCAGTGATTTGTAAATTATTAGAAAGGTTAATTAAAGGTTAATTACTTCCTCGTTAAGCATAAATTATTAAATTCATCTCAACATGGATTCCTTAAAGCAAGGTCATGCTTAACAAATATGTTATGTTTTTTGGAAGAAATCACTAAGTGGATAGACGTGGGATCGCCAGTAGATATTATCTACTTAGATTTTCAGAAAGCTTTTGACAAAGTGCCACATCAAAGATTGCTACTTAAATTAAAAGCCCATGGTATCGGGGATAGCATAACTGACTGGATAGAACAATGGCTGACTGACAGAAGACAACGAGTTGTAGTAGATGGAGAAGTTTCAAATTGGAAATCGGTTTTGAGTGGGGTACCTCAAGGGTCAGTACTAGGACCTATATTATTCTTAATTTATATCAATGACTTGGACGACAGTATAACAAGTAACGTACTGAAATTTGCGGATGACACAAAACTGTTTAGAAAGGTTAATACTGATGGTGATAAACAACATTTACAAAACGATCTAGACAGATTAGTGAAATGGTCTGAGAAATGGCAGATGTTGTTCAATTTTGGGAAATGTAAATGCCTACATAGAGGACATGGGAACTTGAATGTAAACTATAAAATGGGAGATACTGTTCTGGGTACTACTGTAAAAGAAAAGGACTTAGGAGTTACAATAAGCGCTGATATGAAAGTTTCAGAGCAGTGTGGTATTGCAGCTTCAAAGGGTAATCAAATTCTTAGATTGATTAGAAGAAACATAACATACAAGGGAAAAAAGTTAATTATACCTCTTTATAAAGCAATAGTTAGACCTCATTTAGAATACTGTATACAAGCATGGAGACCATATCGTAAGAATGATATAGATACGCTTGAACGCATACAAAGGAGAGCAACTAAAATGATTCCAGAACTTAGAGACCTTAGTTATGAAGAACGCCTGAAAGAATGTGGTTTAACAACTCTAGAGACAAGGAGGTTAAGAGGAGATCAGATTGAAGTTTTTAAGATATTGAATGGGTATGAAATTATTGATAGAAATATATTTTTCTCACTCAAGAAGGATAGCAGAACTAGAGGACATGAGGTCAAATTAGTAAAGGATCAATGTAGATTGGACATCAGGAAGCACTCGTTCTCACAGAGGACAATAAATGAATGGAACAAATTGTCTACAGATTGTGTAACTGCTACCAGCGTGAATATGTTTAAAAACAAGGTTGACACATATATCAGGAGGGCGGGTTATAAGTAGGTGAACATTGTTGGACTCTCGATAAGCCAATGGCTTCCTTGTCCACTTGCCATCTGGGCCTTTGGTTTGGATGGCAAATCTTGTTAAATCTTGTTAAACATAAGTTTCAACGTTGTTTTTAACAATATTCACGCTGCTAGCAGTTATACAATCTGTAATTCCATTTTTTTATAGTCCTCTGTGAGAACGAGTGCTTCCTGATGTCCAATCTATCAATACTTTCATACCCATTCAATATCTTATAAATTTCAATTTGCTCTATTTTTTACATCCTTGTCTCTAGGGTTGTTAAACCACATTCGCTTAGACGTTCATGTTCATTCATATAATGAAGTAGTTTTTGACTCTGCGTGTAAGTCTGTTCCCTCGTATCTCTGACATGTTTAAGCTTGCCCGGGGCCCAGCGTGGTGGTTCGAAAATATTCGAAATTCTCCGGGGGTGGGGATTTTACGTATGTGGACGTTTGGTGTAGGCTACGTAACGCAGAACAATGCGTGTTTCTACCAATATTACGCGATCCACGCCAAACGTCTACGGAACGCTGCGTGAAACCAAAAGTTGTACGTGATTTTTGTGGCGCGAAGATGTCATTGCCATTGGCATTCAATCAGTCAATCTATCATCAAATTCATATTGCTCCACTCCAAAAGTCTTTGCGAATGGTGCGAATGGTGTCATGGTGCTCATGGTGCTCATGGTGCTCATGGCATTGCACTACCAAAACTAGACTGGTTAACAAGATTTAACAAGATTGCCATCTCTAACAACAAGTTCCAGATGGCAAGTGGACAAGGAAGCCATTGGCTTATCGAGAGTCCAACAATTTTCTCATCTATGTGTAGCCCGCCCTTATCAAATACACGTCAACAAAATAGCGTTTTTTGTTCGCTCCAAATAAAAAAGTTAAAGAAATTACAACAAAACACGCAAAAAATCGTGGAAAACACCAAATTTCTCGAACACACGAGACGCTAACCAACGAAAATATGCGATAGCAAATTTTTTACTTGTTGACAAGACATATGCATTGCTTGTGACAGTTTTACCAGATCTGCTACTAACGATTAGTGGTTTACTGAACTTCCGTAATAGTTGTCTATCTTTGGAGAAATGGAAACCACAGACGAAGAGTCTAGTTCGACAGGCCACACGGAAACAACGATTGACAGTCGTAAAGTGTCACCGAGTGTGCGAGTCACGCACGCTTCAGACTCCAGGTCGGCTTCGCCTTTGTTGACGTTGGATTCAGGAAAAATTACAACAGCGGTTTGACTGTCAACGATTCCTGACTAGGTAATTTAACAAGATTTAACAAGGTTTGCCATCCAAGACAAAGGCCCAGATGGCAAGTGGACAAGGAAGCCATTGGCTTATCGAGAGTCCAATTTGCTAAGTATTTTCTCATATCTTTGTAGTTACCTTTGTGGAAGTTTCTCTTGTACGTTTTCTTATTTTTACTTTCTGATTTTACATTGATGTCAAAATGTATTTGATTATGGTCACTATTACCCAATGGTTCAAATATTTTTACATTGTCCACTAATTCTTTTTGTGATGACAAAACTATATCTAATACATTTTCTCCCCTGGTTGGTTCTAGTACGTGCTGAGTAAGAAAGCTATCCTGGATTAAACATAGAAATTGTTGATCCTCAATCCCTGTGCTCTCTAGAGAATTCCATTGTATGTGTCCATGGTTAAAATCTCCCATTATGATACATTCCCCTTTACTAACTTCCTTTATAGCGGTTTTTATTTTTGTGTTGTCCTCTTCGTTTATGTTTGGACTTCGGTAAACTAATCCAATAGTTAATTTTGAATTTCCTGAAACAATTTTGCACCAAACAGCTTCATCGCAATCTGCTTCCCTTTCTAGTTTTATTTCATAAGCCTGAATAGATTCTTTAACATATAAAATAACTCCCCCGCCCCTTCTTCCTATTCGATCTTTCCTAAACATTACATATCCTGTCAGTCCTAATTCAGCATCTGTTATATCTATGTTGGCCCATGATTCAGTTATACCAATTATGTGAGGGTCAGTATCTTCTACCATAATGTTTAATTCGTTTTTCTTATTTACTATGCTCCTTGAATTTAAACATATGCATCTATAACCTTTTTCAGAGATGTTTTTCGGATGATTTGATATTGGTTTATCTTTGCTAGTGGCCTCTTGTTCTGCTTGAGACACCTCTAGGTAACCCCCCTGCACTTTTAAAGAATGTTTACTTCCAAAAATATTTGTCATTGTACCCAAGTCACTATCTACCAAGTAATGTGATGTGGTGATCCTGTGTGCGTCCCGGTGTCTGCGCACGTTTACGTTGAGTCATCAATCTGCGCCGAGGAAGCTACCATGCCTAGGGCTATGCTATGGCTATGGCTATGCAGCACCGTGTGCCCGACCGCGTTGGTGCTTGCATCACCGTACGAAGGCGAAGACGATGATTTTGTAGTGATATGCACAAACAGGGCGGTGCTAGATGTTGGTCTGCTGTCATTGCATGATTTGCGTGCCGACTCTTTGAGTCGCCCTATAGCCCGAGGGCGAGGTCCGAACTACAATGGCAATGCAAGTAGGCTTTTCGCTTTATTGTGTATTTAATCTAATGAAGTGTACAGTGACTGTATTTTAATATTGTGTTTGATTTTGTGTTGAATAACATTGATGACAATAATAACGTGAGGGTTTATTTACTTCATTATGTGAATTGCAATAATTATTGTAATCATGAGTACATTAATATTCATAATTGTAATCACCCCTCTCTGTCGCACACCACAACACCTTGTTGTTTGGTGCAATGTAATCATTTAAATAACAATAATTAACTACTGACAGTATGTAATGTTCACAATTTTGCAACTATTATGGTAATTATAGAATTAGTGGTATCAACTAACCCTGACAAATTATATTTCAGGCTCAGGAAAAGCAAGACAAGTAATCCCATCCTGCGATGTGGGAATGATCTGTGATGTCTATTCTGAACCGAATTGAATTGATGGAAAGTTTAGCTATGGAGATTGACCTGACACAGGTGAGTGTACTGATAGTCTGATATAGACACATTGTGAGGCACCCACAGTATGCGGCAGGTCGAAAAACAACCTGGAAAACTACAAAAATTCCCACTAAAATATTAATATTAAATAATTAATCTTATTGATATCCCACTTCTACCAACAAAAATGTTACCTGCAGCATCTTGCATGTCACTACACACAATTTCATTTATATTGAGACCAACATTAAATATATCAAAAGTTTATTCACATAGTAAAACAATTACCAAAGAAATAAGGCTAACTATAACGACTGAAACCAAGACTAAACATTGACTAAAAACAGTGACTTCTACCACCGGGAAATACAACCTGGAACATGGATATCACAGTTACACACATCATTATTATGCCACAACATATCAAATATACAGGTAGTTTAGCTTAGCAAATAATTAATCTTTATAAAGCCAAGGCATTTTAACTGTTTCACCATCATCATTTGTACCAATGGCAATACACTACTTGTTTTGATTGGACAGTAAATGTACACCAATCATGTGTAACAATACTACTCGTTCTGACTGAGAGTAAATGTACACCAATCATGCATACCAATACACTACTTGTTCCTACCAACAGTAAATGTACACCAATGATCTCATTCTGGAATCTGCACCATTTCACTACTTCTTCTGACAGTAAATGTACACCAATCATGTGTATCCAATATACTACTTGTTCTGACTGAATCTATTACTTGTTCCTACCGACAGCAAAAAATGTAAACCAAGCGTCTCATTCTCTACCAAACACACTACTTGTACTGACAGTAAATGTACACCAATCATATGTATCAATACACTACTTGTTCTGACTGATAGTACTTGCACACCAACCATCTGTTCCAATACACTACTGGCAGTAAATATACACCAATACACTACTTATTCTGACTGATAGTACATGTACACCTAACAGATTCAATTAACCTTTCACTCATCCAGGGTAAGAAATCAGCACACTTGCCTCTGACAGACACCCCAATATCTGAAAAACCTTGGCTGATAAATCAGACATCAGTACAACCTGTGTCACATTTTATAGCTGTTTGGTGTGTGGTAGGTGCAGAAAAGTGACAGAAGTTTTTCTCACGAATGACAAACTTCTTCTCTTTCTCATAGGTGTCGGAGCTGCTTGAGTCACCCTTGGTTATGTCGATGTTATCACATAGTGTGCATCATCTGCACCAATGTCTTTGTTCTCAATGAATCTGATGGAAGCTTCACATAGGAGTAGTCATGATCAACGTTCATTGGTGCAATAATGTCATTTGTTACTACAGCAGCATTCGTGAAGTGTCGCACTTGAAATATCATTACCGGATCGATTTGCATTTCAGCATCAGTTGTTGATGGTGTCACAGCAGTAGTAGCAGTGATGGCACTAAAGGTGACATCCGTAATGTAAAGATTGACGGCATCACCCATAGCGCTGTATGCTTCAAAACTAGTACCTGTACTTGTACGAACCAATGGTGAATCCTTCATCTGAAAAGATTACACATACAGTGACTTGAAAATTTTACAAAATTCATCTTTTGCATAATAAAAATGAATCACAATGTGAGAAACTTTCTCTTATATATATTATTTTTAGAATATAAGAGTGCCAGTGTCATATATAAAGTAATCAACCACAGGGAAAAGCATTTTCCCTATGGAGCCATGTTAATTCAACCAATGGATCTTTCACTGATCTCTAAATCTTTTTAATGAATCTGTTTGGTCAGTTTGACGAATGCCACTGGTAAGATAACCAAACGCATGTAACCAAAATTGTAGCATCCTAGCTCCAAAGTGCATTATATTATCTAATCAACATTGCACTGTTTTCAATGGGCCAGGGAGGTCAAAATTCTATAAGGGTATAAGGGGTCCAAATTCCATAACAAAATATGGACCCATAGGTACACTTTCTATGGGATTCCTTATTTTATATCTATCACCCGATTTAGATAACATAATGCATGAATATTGTTATTGGACCAAATGCAGATCTATGCTTGTGACATCTTTACCTTATAAATGTTGCACGCACACGTGCATACCTGCCCACACGTATATATATATATATATATATATATATATATATATATATATATATATAATTATTAAGTATTATACTGAAAGCATCTGCCAGATAGTATGGTGCATGGACAAAAGCCCCACAGACATAAGCTTGTTTCAATTCAATTATACTGTTCATGACTTTTTGGAATTGGAATTGTTTTTTTTTTGGGGGGGACTTGGAATTGATTTTGTTGGAATTACTTATATTACTTTTAAAATCATATTTGTCTGCTATTAGCATGTCACCCTGAATCTGGTAACAGCCAGGAAGTTGTCAACATTACAGCACAGACACTGTCTACTCTGTTATTGAAATATTGTGACCAAGAACAATATAATCAAGCATTTGCATCAAAAAGAAATACTAAGTTACTGTAACAGACAGTAAAACCAAAATCAGACCATTCAGGCCTCATTTTCTTTCTCAGTGTACAAAGTTTATTTATAGAGATTGCCAATTAAGGGCACCTGCCTGCTTATTCCCTTCGTGTGAGAGAGGAAGCCTGCCCCACTTGAATGCAGCCCCTTGTTTATCCAAGCCTAATGTTCAGCCCACAAGTTTCCCATATTAAACAGGTCACTGGTCACCTGTACAATGCTGCTACATGTGGCTGTAGGGTTTGCCCTTTGTAGTAATTAAAAATGTTCCCATGGAGAATACATGTTGGAGATTAGGATGTTGAAGACTCAAACTTTCTAGTAAATTTGATGAAATATCAATGATACCACAACTGATAGCGATATAAATGGGTTGCGGTCACATGCCCCCCCAGACATTTGCCCCTAGGACACTTGCCCTCCCCCCGGACATCTGCCTCCTAGTATATTTGCTCCCCCCGGACATCTACCCATTTTTTTTTTTATAGTTGATAAGTGAAAATCAGTTTGCAGTTTTATCATTATTTCTACAATAACATAACATTCAATGACAAGTCAAAGTCACTTTAGCTTAATGCTATGGCCTATCCCCTGGAGTGTGTATGAGATGATCTTGTTACCAGTTGTCTTCCAGGTATCATTGATGGTCAGATCAGTGGTGGAAGATGGGTTCTTGGGGTGATGCTTCCACGAACAGTGGTGGACAATAACGAGTCAGAGATCAGCTGGTTTGGAGTGCCCCTGGTATTAGCTGCTCTAGTTTTCAGGTCCTCACGGACCTTGGCAGCTTCTATCTGTGCTGTGTCACCATCATGGTTGCAGGCAGTCTTGTTGATCACATTCTGGATCTGGAGATCAGATTAGTGACCACAGCACCCTTGCATGATCAGGATCGATGCTGGCTTCACTCCCATTGAAGAGTAATCTTGTTGGTCCCCCCTTCTTGGTGTAGGAATGACACTCAAAACATAGCTTCTGACCTCCTCAGATGCTAGTAGTAATTTCCATTGTGAAGTTATAAGTGAATTCTGACAACTCTGGCTTGTGCATCCAGTTTTATAGGAAAATGGAGTCACTCCAACTCTCCATGGTAAATGCAATTCAAAAGAAACCTTGTTGAGATGGCTTCTTTCAAATATCCTCAATTGTCATAACATGTCCAGGTCCTAATGTCACTGGCTTCTTCCACAGTTGCAATAAAGATAATCCTTTGATTACAGGATCATCTCCAACTACATAAAGTAATTTACTTGGCTGATCTGGCACAAAGAACATTAATTGCAATTAGGGTAATATATATATCTTGAATTCATGTTCAGAAATAAAAAAATAAGTTAAAAAAACATTTCTTAAAAAAAACTTACAAATAATCCAGACGATACGGACAGGAGGCAAATGTCCAGATTTTGAATAAGGCAAGGGGCTAATGTCTGGGGGCAAGTGTCCTAGGGGCAAGTGACAAAGGGCAAATGTCCGGGAGGGGGGCAAATGACCTGGACCCGATATAAACGGGAAATTGTTCAAAACTCAAATTAACGACCTAATTGTCCAGGGCTGTCCAACATGTCTGGTTTGTTAGCAAAAATCCAGGAGAGGTGGCGCAGCAGAAAGTACATGTGAAATGGCTGGATCCCATTTTAAAGATTTTTTATGGCAAACCTGAGGATTTTAACAGTTGGAATTGATTTTTTGCAAGGCGGAATTAGAACTGATTTTTTGGAATTGACAAAACAGAATTGACCCTATGCCTGATATACTTCCTTCATATGTATAGCTTGAACAAAATCTATTGTGGGTTGCCGACAGTTGCCCCCTCCCCCCACGATATTCATTACAGTGTTATCAGTCGACTTAGAATAAAATGTAATTAATACATCTCTTTATGAACTTCCGGTTATTACATGTGGGGTTTAATCTGATCAATAAAGCAAATTAATTTTATATAATTTTGTCTTATTGTCAAGTCACAAGAATTCAGACAGAAATTGTAAAGTGTCATTATAGAAAGCAGACATGTAATCTGACAGTGTTCAACTGGGTAGATGACGATGCCGTAGTTAGTTTCCTTTCCAGCTAGACATTGGGTGAAATACATTTTACTTAAATATTTAAATACTTAAAAAAAAATGTTGTAACTATATTTGCACTTAATCACAATGAAAGTAGTTGTATATTTAAATATTTCCATAAAGAATTTGAAATGTAAAATGCAACAGCAGGCTTCTTTTGCACTGTAGTCTATACTGTCTTTTGGTCGTGTTTCTCTCATGCATCTAACACCCCTATTAGGCTTAGCCTTACGCTTGCCGCTTGCTCTCTAGGCATTTAGAACACAGGAGTCTGAGACTTATTATGACTGTCAATAAATAATATCAAATTATTTTCTTGAATAATTTTGCCTAGTACATACGCCATGGCCCATGTTATAAGGCTGCAGTATATCCTGTAGCACTTACTGGGTTCTTGTTATTGTTTTGAGTACGGCCACGAATGACGGTATGTCTGATCATGTCGAAAATAAATCGGCGGGTTGGAAAACACTCGTAATTATATCGAACTATTAACACTTACTCGCACTTTATTGTATTCATACATTCCGATTTACTATGGATCATATATATGCTGACGTTGAAGCACAGCTGTGCTTATTGGAGTGGAACTATATTGTAATCGTAGTGATAAGTCACAATGGTAATGGTAATCCAATTTACTAACCTGGTTTCGGCTCGTCGCTTCCAACGCATCGCTCTGCCCTCTGATATCTGACGTTTCCTGGTCGCAGAATAGTCTGTAGATGCATGGTCATATGCGGAAAAAAGATGTAAAATGGAACGGTGTCTTTGACCAAGAATGACACCTTGATGCTCACCGTCTGTCCATGCTCATCACATAGTCTTTTGTCTTGTAATCTGCATCGGAAAAGTGGTCTCTCGTAGAGCCTGCGGCTGGCGGACACGCCAATTTCCGCATTTACAACCACATTTTCGCTGCAAATTCTTTTTCGGAAATCGATAAAACGCTTTTTCCTTGCATTTAATGTACTAGTTGATATATCCAGGAACCATCCAGTGAACACCAGTTTTCTTTTTATTCGATTTTCCATACGTTACGGCCGTTTTTCCTAGAGGTAATGCGTCGTCGCTCATATCGATTTACTGTGTGAACGCGGTGCCAGGAGCTCGTACTCAAAGCACTCTGCCGCTGAGCCCCCCGCAGAGCAATATGGCGCCGCCCTGCGTAGATAATGGCAAAGTTAAAAAGGATATTACAAACTTACCGTGGCGTTGCGCCCATCATATAAGGGTTATATATACTGTAAATGGTATGTTATTATGTTTGGGCTATGGTTGTTCGAGTGCTTCACCCCCCCCCCCTTAAGTATCAATCTTTGGTGTGGCATTTTTCGAAAGCTTTCTGAAAATCTAAGTAGACGACATCAACTGGTGACCCGTCATCTACCCACTTTGTAATTTCTTCAAAAAACATAATAGACTGGTTAGACAAGACCTTGCTTTTAGGAACCCATGTTGATATGTATTTATTAAATAATGTTTTACAAGGAATTCCACCATGTGGTCTCTAATTAATGTTTCGAGTAATTTACATACAACTTGTACTACTGCTAACGTTCTGCAGCTTACGCGGTCTGGTTACGACATATCTGTCGGACGTATTGACTGGCCACCAAACCCGCTCACACGCTACGCTCCGCTAACGCTTATCTGCTGGGTGTACCACGCAGCAGGCTGGGTATTGAAGGCGGCAGAGCTTTTTGCACGCAGCACCGCTCCTCTGGAGCAATATGCATCTTGCCATGGACACTGCCAACATGTGTGAGCTGCTCATTCACGCAGGTAGGAATTGAAGGGCCTTGACAATATAATTCCCAATGGTAGGGTGATAAGTGATTGTTATTCTTGGCTTCTGCAAGTGAACATACGGGGCCACTAGACGCAAACCATTAGACCTACATATTTTAAAACATGATCCCATGAACAAATGTCTTGGTTTATAAATATTTTGCAACCAAGTCTCTTTCCAACACAGTTACAAAACACATTTATGTTGTAAGTCAACAATACTGTAGATAATGTTATCAAATGTAAAAAGTAAAGTAATTGTATTAATGCATATGAACGCTGTATTATCATAAGAGTAACACGTACAAACCTATGCGTGATTTTAGAACTGTTTTAAATGTGAAAACAATAACAATTAGCACATATTATTTCGATGATGACTTGCATCAAGTGGTTAAACTTTCAAAACGCAATCGCCTGTGAATCTAATCTGCAATTTTATCAACACATAATTTCAGTATTAATCATTAATTCGATTAAAGTTAATTGTTCTTTTAACTAAATAAAAAAATTACAGGTTAATTTAATTCAATTGATCTAAGAAACGTGTGAGGTTAATTGTGATTTAATAAGATAATTTACTTTGGTTAACTTAGTTAAGTTAATTGCCTCATGTCTGACAACTGCTATTATTACATTATTATTACAGAATTATTCTCTACTATTATATGTACCAGTAAGTGCAAGTTATGACTCCTAGCATCGATACATAACGTTTTGGTTGACTTGATTTGTTCTTGTGTAGACACGTAACAAAGTTTATATATATATATATATATAATATATATATATATATATATATATATATATATATATATATATATATATATATATATACATATATATATATATATATATATATATATATATATATATATATATATATATATATATATATATATATATATATATATATATATATATATATATGTATATATATATATATATACATGTATATATATATATATATATATATATATATATATATATATATATATATATATATATGTATGTATATATATATGTATGTATATATATATATATATATATATATACACTTTGTTACGTGTCTACACAAGAACAAATCAAGTCAACCAAAACGTTATGTATCGATGCTAGGAGTCATAACTTGCACTTACTGGTACATATAATAGTAGAGAATAATATGTATGTATATGTATGTATGTGTATATATATATATAATATATATGTGTGTGTGTGTGCGTGTGTGTGTGTGCGTGCGTGCGTGTGTGTGTGTGTGTGTGTACGTGTGTGTGTGTTAAAATGCGCATATCATCAAATTGAGTACACACAATTATCTGCCGATTAGTAGACGTATTAGCTATTAAGCTGTAAACAATAATAACATCGTATCTCTAACGGAATTTGTAGGTTGGTAAGATTCTCTGAGGCAATCTTCGTAAAATGTATATGTATACGCGAACTGGCAAGAACGCACACGCGCGTGCGGATGCGCGTGCGGTTGCATTTGCGGATGTCGCAGAAATGCATATTTGTGTTGCTGATTGAACATCGTGTGAATGTGTTATCGGTTACGGCCCATTTTAGTCCCACACGCGGAACAATCAATTTCTAAGTAAATACCTTAATTAATTATGGCACACCTACCGAAACCACCCACGTCGCATTTTAGGCAATGACGTCAATACTACATGTGTCACCAGTTCGACTCAATCAAAATTAATTAGAAGTTAATTAATGTACCTTCTGACAATACTGCCGCAATGTTCCAATTAAGCGTACTATACAGTGTTAACAATAACAGGAAATACGGCTCCGAATGAATACCTCTTCGTTGAACTTGACGTCAGTTAGAAATGCTACCAATCAGTGAAGGTAATTAACAATTGTAGGATGGGCATCAGTCGACTGTCTAGAACAGAAAGCAGGAGATCGCTTGTGTCATATCAATCCGTTGAAGAGACAACAACTTGCTTGCTAAGGTAAGATATGTGCGTTGTGATTTGTATTCACCGAGATAGTGTAGAACCATGAATGTTATGTTTAATGTGTTCCAAAGTTGCTTAGAAATACAACATATCAAATGTTGTGCAGTTGGACATTGCTTCGTTTGTCAATTCAAAGGCAACGTAAGGGACATAGCCTACATTAAATATAAGGAAAGTATTTGTGGAAACATTATAGTTAGTGATATTGCTTTTGTATAATACTAATAGTACACAATTGACGCTTAATGTACAAATGACGACATAGGATCATTAAGAAATATGCAGCTATAATAAGATAGATTAATACCTATGTGATGTGACGTGAACGAATATATGTGGCAGATCGCCGACAACGAGACATGACCGACGAAGAACAGCCCGCAACAGTGCTGTTTCTGCCGAACGAACTGAGCACCACACCAGCTGGAACACATCTGCAGGCGACGGATGCCGGACGTCTTTCAATGTCGAGTTTCTTGCATTGGGCCAGCGACAGCGTCAATGACGAACCCATCGCCGACGAGGATGCGAACAGACTGCTCAGGGAGGCGTTGGTGGACGACACCAGCAGCTCGAACGTAAAGTCCATGCTAGGTAAGACGATAGTCACTGCAATGCAGGCGGCGGTGGCTCTTGCAGAAATTGGCCCAAATGTAATGATCACGTGTTCAACCGTGTCCTCATCAAGGTTATGGGTGTTACTATACGGCTAGCGTATTCCAAAGTAAGATCCGATATAGAGATGAAATATATAAGTTACTTAGATAAGATGAGAAACTACACTTGTTCATTTAATATTTACGGTATGTTTGGCCCCAAATAAACTGAAGGGCATTAAGACGTTCAGGCCTTTGCTCTGAAAACTCCCCGTGTGTGATGTTAAACGCGCAGTGCGGCTGCCCAAATACTCTCCCTGTGAGTTGCTGCGGCCGTCGCTAGCGGAGCGGCTGGCGGTGGTGGAAAGCCAGTTGCGACAACTCAGTGATAGCGTCAGCACGAACAAAGAAATACGTCTGCGCATGGAGGGTGATCTAACTACACTCACAAAGAAATCCGCGTCCATCCCCAGTCAGTCTTATGCAGAAACACTGAAGACTGCTACTGGCGGGCAGGAAAAAAAACTGGCTGTGAAACTACCACCAACCAGCACCGATCATTCGCGAAAACATCGAATGAGAAAAGTGGATTATGGGACTGTGAAACGAATGAGTCAAGGGTCGTTGACTCGACTACTCAAGCAAGCAAGCAATCAACAAGACATCTCGTTGACGATGTTGCCACGCAAGAAAGCAGCGATGCCAACTCGATGGCAGATGACTCTAATAAACCATTCGTGGTCCCACGTTATCTCCAGCGCAAAAACGATAGGCGCATGACTCAAACGACCCTTACTGGAACGGCTACCTCTTCAGACACATTCATGGCAGCCAGAAATGGTAATTCGGTTAGATAACTGTTTGTCTCACGGGTGTCTAAAGAAGTTAAGCCGGACGATTTAAAGAACTATATGGAAAGTAAGGGTTTCACTATTTTTAAATGTTAAATGTGTATCATACAGTGAGGCTATAAATAGCACAATCAAATTTACAGTACCCGTCTTTGAATTTGATAAGCTGTTTGACAGTAGCGTATGGCCAGAAGGCATCAGCATTCGTAGATTCCGATTCAAGAGCACGCGTCATATATGTCCTGATTTAATTATTTTCTTATATAAACTATGGTTTTTTATATGGCTAGTCACCTCACTATTTCTAGTTATAATTGTACTGGCTTTGGTCCATGCAAGCCTAAACATGTCGCGGAACTCATCAAAGCACATGATTTTGTCTTACAACATTGGTTAAGTAAATCACAAACTTTACGAAACATTTAAATTACATTTGTGAACTTTAAATTACATTTGTGAACATCAATCAAGCCATGTATTGATTTTGAAGGAAATAATATGCGTTATTTATTTGCTAGTCATAAGGACAATGGTGCACATATCATTGATCATTTCCAGTTAAATAATGGACTCTTTGACCATAATATTATGTTAGAATATTATAGTATGATGGCTCAAATTTGTAATTTCATTCTCCACTGGTTCTTACCCTGAATTTAGATATTAATTAGTGTGCATCTTCCTCGAGAAGGTACAGATCTAGACCTAAATGGCAAGAAGCATCACACCGTAACCTAAGTCAGTACAGCACGGCTTTAGGAAAAATTACTGATAAATTATCTCTACCATGGCATTCTTTACAATGCCGTGATAAAAATTTTCCTAGTAGGTTAGCTCATTGTCACGATATTCAGATTTTTCATGATTCAATAATGGATTGCTATATAAGAGCTTCTCGTGACTTTATTCCACATACGTCAAAACAATGCAATTCTAAGGTAATAGCGGGTTGGAACGAGCACGTTAAACCATACAGAGAATCGTACATTTTTTTGTACAATGCATGGAAAGATTGTGGCTCTCCTCGCAACGCTATTATTGCTAATAAATGATTAGATCACGCTCTCAATACCACAGAGCTGTTCGTTTTGTTAACCGTAATAAAAATAATGTTAAACAAAGAAAGTATGGCTACAGCCTTACTTGGAAATAAAAATAGGGATTTATGGAAAGAAGTTGGTAAAGGTACAAAGAACAATACTATGCTACCAAACATGGTTGATGAAGTAGCAGGTGGCGAAAATAGTTCTAAACTCTTTGCTACTAAGTTTGATGACCTATATAATTCAGTAGCGTGTAATGAAGAGGATATGGCGTCATTGTTATAAAATGTACATAGTACCGATCACTTTATTCATGCTCCTCACAAACTTCTATCTTTGCTATTCACCACATCAATGTATATCACGGATGGTTTTAATATAGCCACAATTCAACCTCTGATAAAAACAAGAGTAAATTAGCAAATTACTCTGATAACTATCTAGCCATTGCTCTTAGTAGCCCCCTAGCGAAAATATTTGATTGGGTTGTAATGATAACAAGTGCGGATGCTTTTAAAACAAGTGATTTACAGTTTGGTTTTAAACCTCAGAGCTCTACAGCTAAATGTACATTAGCATTAATGGTGACTGTGAACTATTTCCAGCAGAATAAATGTGTATGTGTTATTACTAGATGCTACTAAAGCATTTGATAAAGTAAATTATGTTAAACTTTTAAAATTTACTGATGGGTCGAGTAATAAATCCCCTTCTTATTAGATGTTTGCTTTATATGTACACTAATCAACATTTAAATGTATCATGGAAAAATTCCATGTCATTGTATTTCTCCACTACCAGTGGAGTGAAGCAGGGTGGGGTGCTGTCCAACATTTTATTCTCTATCTATATTGATGAAATGTTAACAAGACTGTGCATGTCTGGATTCAGTTGTATGATTGGTCATAAGTACCATAGTGTAGTTGGCTATGCTGATGATATATCTCTAGTAGCTCTATCAGTATATGCACTGAACAAAATGCGTGATATATGTCTAGAATTTGCATATGATTTACAATTTAACCCATCAAAATGTCAACTTATTAAATATGGAAGTAGTACCGACTGCCCATTTTACTTTGATGGCATACAAGTAAAAAAGGGTTGCATGTAGGCCACATTATTGGTCCTGGCACTCACCAGGCTATGGATAAAGATATGTGTCATGATTTTATATGGCGTGTAAATGCATTATATGCTAATTTTGGATTTTGTAATATAAGCGCAAAACGTCAATTATTATGTCGTACTGTACATATTTATATGGTGTCTGTCTGTAGAACTTACAAGACAAATGTGTTGATGAGTTTTATACTACGTGGCGCAAAGGTATCAGAAAACTGTTCAGTCTACCAGTTTGCACTCATTGTAATATGGTGCCACTTTTAGCAGATTGTTTACCAATTCAAATAATAGGATAATGCGTGCGGCACTTCTTTTTATTCATAGACGAGTTGCGCTCAATGCTTGCTGTTTTATGTACACAGTAGCTTATTTACACTTTTTTAATCGAATTGTACAATTTTTAATAATAATATATTATTATTACGTTTCGAAACGAACACCAATTAGCAGTGGACACCAACAAATACTTATTATTAACTTACTCCTCTTCGCTTCAAATTGAACATAGCGTCGTAAACAATTTGTATTGTACGTCCACTGCTTTTGGCTATTTTCATGTCATTCCAATCTTGCATTTGAATGTTTCTCCTTTGTATGCTAGTATATTGTCCATATATATATATATATATATATATATATATATATATATATATATATATATATATATATATATATATATATATATATATATATATATATATATATATATATATATATATATATATATATATATATATATATATATATATATATATATATATTAAAATTCAATATATTCAAATCTTGCATTTGAATGTTTCTCCTTTGTATGCCAGTACATTGTGCATATATATATATATATATATATATATATATATATATATATATATATTTGTTTTTTTCTCTATATCTTTTGGCCTTGTTATGTCTTATGTATATTTATTTTCTGTTATGTCTTATCAACTCCCAGGGCCAGTCGACCCGATCTTCTGCATCTGTTATCATTCTCAATGTGGCAATATGCTCACTGCAGGGTTTGTTATTTTGAAAATCAAAGTTTCAGTTCATTCCTCTTCAATAACGACGTCTTCCTCTGGTTGTATCTCAAATAATGAATGGAGCAAATTGTCTACAGATTGTGTAATATGTTTAAAAACAAGGTTGACACATATCTCAGGAGGGCGGGTTATAAGTAGATGAACATTGTTGGACTCTCGATAAGCCAATGGCTTCCTTGTCCACTTGCCATCTGGGCCTTTGTCTTGGATGGCAAATCTTGTTAAATCTTGTTAAACTGATTAGCATGTAGCCTTCCGTGTAGTAATGACGTGTTTACGGATCCTCTCTCATATCGTCAATGGCGCCAATCTTGTTTCTCACTGTTGGATGATGTGGCCTAGTAGCAGCCGGCGTTTGGAGGCCACATCTGCCCCTCTCTTCACTCGGGTGTCCAGACGACTTTTTCATTTCCTCTCGATGGCATATGGTCTATCTGGTTGTTTGGAGACACCCATTCGAATTTTTATGTATCTCATTCATCAAATACAATATGTAGTCTATCGTAACTCTTGTTTAGCAAGCTCATGAATCACTGTTTACCAGCGCATAACGTTGAATCACACAGGCATTCCTTCACTTTGATGAGAATCTTGCAGTACTAATTCTTGGTGTCACTGTATTCCACTACACATACGTGTGTGTATGTGTATGTGTATATTATTAAACATGCAAGTTAATATGAATTGTCTTCGTGACAGCGTACTCGACAACGAAGGTTGGACTGGTGATGTACAACGTCATGCTCCTCGGATCGAGCGTCATCCCAATCGTCGTACTCTTCGCCCTTACCGTTAGTATGTTCGCTGGCAGCATCAAGGTATGTGGCTCTAAAACACGATCGTGTCATTTTGAAATGGTGGTTACACACGGTGTTTCCACCAACTTTGAGGGGTTCACGCGCACCCCAAGATCAGCCCCTTAATCAACAATATTTTGTTTGTGTTACTTATATTAACTGGATAATCATGCACCTAAGTTAGTACGTTTTTGAAGAACGATGAGCGATTTATATGTTAGCTACACAAATATCATGACGTATTCATTTACCTGCAACATTTAACATTGGTACGAAAAACACAAACTTTGTACGCAATATTGTTGCCAAAAATAACTACGATTTTCCATCATCTACATGTGCATTATTTTAATTTTGTGCAAACAATGTCCCTCAATATTACTACATAGGCCATAACAATATACTAAGTCAGTGACACGAGATATATTATTACGGTGAACTGGTTGGAGCAGGAGTACCGCGCCAACGCCGAGATCCACGACGCCCTGCTGTTCAGCATGCAGGCGAGTGACGCGGTGCACGACCTCCAGCAGGAAAGGGACATGACGGCATTCTACATCGGCACCTACAGGTGGGCGCGTGTCGTCAACAAGATTGCCATCACCGTAAACAGTGCCAACATCGTCAGAGTTATCGTCTTCGCCGTCGTCACTATCATCATTGTGGTTATTGTAACCTTCATTACTTACTTATCCTCTTCATGCCGTGTGGCACATAAGGTTCTCATAGACCCTCTGTCTTGGGCGCCCCTTGCTGCTGTGCCCCTTATCAAACCAGCAGCCTTCAGTTCTCCTAAAATTTTTCGTCGCCACGTTTTTTTTGGCCTGCCTCTTTTTTTTGTTTCCTTCTGGCGTTCAGGTTAGCGCTGTTTTTGCTGGCAGGTCATTGTTCATCATGTAGACATGGCCAAGCCACGTCCACCTTCTCTTTTTCAGGATGAGGCAGATGTGTTGTTGTTTTGTTGCTTGGTGGGGTCTGGTGTTGGAGATGGTCTCGGGTCAGCACACTTTCAGTATCTTCCTTAGGCATGTGTTACGGAAGCTGGAAAGTCTATTGGTGTCTTGTTGTGTCGAGTGCCAGCACACTGAGCCGTAGAGGAGCACAGAGAGGACATTGCTAATCTTCATTAGCAAACCACTAACGTTAGTGGTATTCAAAATCAGGTGGCATAAGCATACGTGATAAAGATGGTGATGGCGACAATTCTATGACATATTCGTCATGTCATCATCATTTCAGTTATCACTAAGCTCCGTGCTTGATGTGGGTTAAACCGGTTCACTTTGTCTGCCTCTCGTTTTCTCAAATACGTGTGGCATCTTAGTCAATAGTCCTGCAGGCTATGCAGGAAGCAGGACTATTGACTAAGATGCCACACGTTTATCACGTAATTTGATGGTTCATATTTCCATGTGTCCACCCTGCCTCATATAGCGTAGATTTCCACGCAAACGTCTACATCACTTATTCGATCATCCTTGATTGTCGTGTCTTCGTCAGATAGCCCACGAGGAACCGTATGTAGTGTGTCATTGTTGAACAAGTAATGACACTCAGTTGGATATCCCTGACATGCTAAGCCAGGTAAATCAAATATAATATACAATAAAATAATTTTATTCATATATCGCCGTTGAAGAATCAACGCAATGGAAGTCCATTTTGATCAGCACCATGTAATTGTTTGGATACTTCTAGTACACAAACATTTACTTTCATTGTTTTGATTCCGCGACATATATGTTGTTGAAAAGTAAATTTTCGTGTGTTAGAATTTAGTCTAATATACTTATATCCAACCAACCACATGGTTCAAATCAAAATAGACTTCCATTGTTTTGACTCTTCAATAGCGACGTCTTCCTCTCATTGTCTCTCAAAGCTATCAGGGCATCGGTTCGCCAAGTGGCAGTAGGTGATGCCGTTAGATGCGCCGTCTAATGACGACTGTTTTTGCGACGTCTTGTTGGCTGTAGTGCGATCACAAAGTCAGATCTCGTGGAACAGTATCGTAAGACGGATGCCACCCTTCATAAGCTGTCCAAGTGGCCCGTCGCTGCCAGGGAAGAACGGATGCACTTTTTGACGAAAGGCGACTTCCTTATGTACTTGAATCAACACCGCTATCAACTAAGTGTGTCGAATACGGACGAGAAGAAAGAGCTGGCAACCTACTCGACGATGATCTCACAGATGATGAATTGGTTAACTGATGCCGTGAATCGGGACACGACGAAAGGCGCATGGAAGGAACTTGTCGCTCTACTGCAGGTCAGTGTCAAGGGGTAATCCACCAGGCGCTATTGAAATATTCAGCAAGAACCATGTGCTGTTCCAATGCATCCCCAAGTCTTGATCGTTGCACAATCTCTGCAGGTTTCATTCCATTTCGTTCAATATTGTCGACGTATTTCCCGTGTCACTATGGTGATAATGATGTCATCGTAAGTGATAGCTATGTAGTTCCTACAATCTCTTGTTTGCTTTCATGAAACGCTATTATATGTTGCAATGCTTTATTTCTTAGTCACATATCGACATAGAGAGTTATATGTGTGTACTATCGTGTGGGAATCTCTACAGCGGATTCCTGTATGTTTGCAAAACATAACCATGTTGCCTGCATAAGCGAACCTGATTTTGCATAGTTAGGATAACAAATGCCATAGTGTGATCGTTTTAAAACAAAGTAACCATTAGTTTAAAGAGGTATATGTCATACAGCCTATGATCGCGTACTCAAATAACTGACTATACAAATAAATGCACATTAAGAGGAGGTTGAAGTGAATCCATCGAATACACTAAGTTATTTTGAAGGGAAACAAAATCCATGGTTTTGGCCCTATGCACCTTTAAGAATTACTAAAACATAACCATTTACAAATACAATTAAGAGTATCACGCCAGTGGTTTACAAGAAAAACCTTGTTGAACACACAGCATCTTAATTTCATGGGCCGCGCCATACTATTAGATAAACTCACCGGTGCTGTGGTCTGGTGATATCTGCTTGCCAAATAAAAACATATTTGCAAACACCCATTTCTATACTTGTCAACATGATATGGCCATGCTGTTTGCATCCATGCCCAAAACATGTAACACGTTTTGGTATTTGTTTACTAAACTAGACTTTCTTTCATTTGATTGAGACTTTGCGTTAGCTATGTATATACCAACAGCGCTTAATACGTCACGCGGTAGTCTAGGTTACCCGATTTCATAGAACTGCGCATGCGGTTATCGATCGCGCTGTCAGCACTGTCAGTTAACCGGAGAATTGACCAGGATATCCCACTTTTATAACACATTGTGAGTAAATCACTGTGGTGATATTCTTGATATTAGTTGCACATGGTTAGTTTTTATTTTCTCGTTTAGGTGCATAGCTAAAAACCCTTGCCTTTTGTTTCGCTTTTTTTCGGGAATAACAACAACGATTGCTGGAAATCATATTTATATTACATATTGTAGTATAGTTCCATTTCCATGAAACAGAAAAATTAATTAGAATTCCATTAATAAATCATTCCAAATAATACTCTGTTCTACCGGCCTGCCTCGATTATGCATATTTTTTCCGCGCTTACTGCAAACTTCGACATGACGTCACTGATGATAAGGAAGTGCTACGACGCTGGGACTTTCTATTCATTCACCGTACTGTTTACAGCGATAGCGGTTGCTTAGAAGCGAGCGTCAGAATGGTTTATTGTGCGGCATTTTATTGTAATGCAAACTGTAGTACGAATGAAGTAACATGTAGATGGTTTAAAGCCAACTTTGTTTAAAAATGCAAACGTTAAGTTGACGAACACTGCCGGCTTGGCTTGCTTCGAGAAAACTTGATTTGACTGCGAGAACTTGGTAGCGCTGGGTTATCCAGGTGTTCAAATCTCTTTGGAGGAGGATGATGTGCCCACATTATTCCCAGTAGTGGACGCTATGTTAATGTCACCAGTCCGTAAAACATAGACGACCACGGTCCATCTAGGATCGAAGCGAGCTGTCAGCGAAACAGACAAAGCATTGTACTTCAATAGTATCTAGTTAAACATAACATCCCTTTGATGGCAAGTACTGGAATAACAAACCCTTAAAATGAAGGCAATTACTAGCTAGAACTGAGTATATATTGCGTGTCACATCAGTCACCGAAATCACCAAGCCGAAATATCATGGTAGTTGGGCCGAATTCTTCGAGGGCCGAGATCACCATCACCCGTCAGCATTACATTATACTTTTTACGCCTGCTATTGCGATGTTTACTTTTCTGACCTAACCATGAAAACGACCACCTAGAGCTGCCAAACTTCTCATAAATTTACCATACATATACACATGTCACGTGATCAAACATTACTCTAACTTCCATGTAACGATAACAAATTACAAAAACAAAAGATAGATATATCTTTTATGCCTAGCTCCGCGAAGCTATGCATAGGAAATGACAAGTTTTTGTTTATTTTTATCTTTATATGGAAGTAAGAGTAATGTTTGACCACGGCACATGGGTGTGCGTATGATAGATATATGAGAGGTTTGCCAGCTCTATGTGGTCGTTTTCAAAGTTCGGTCAGAACGTAAATAAGTTCGAAGTCAAAAGCTAGTGGTGTTGCTAAAACACCCCGAAAGAGCCGAATTCGAAGATGATTCTGCGGTATCACTTGCCGCTAGCGGTTCGAAATCGTTACATTATACTTTTTACTCTGGAAAATTGACAGCGCCATAACTCGCTATAGTAACGCGAGTGAAACCATACTGAAACATTGCATAGAAATCTCCGACTGATTGAAAACCCATATCATCGTTGACGTCACAAAACCACGTGATTGCTAATCTCATTAACTTCGAATGTTACGCGCGCTTTGCGCATTAAACATGTAATTTTACCTATAAATACATTTAAAAAAATTATTTTTGCATGTAGCGCAATATTAAACGTTGTGTACACACAGAAAAAGCATTTTAGCTAGACTCTTGTTGTTATTCCCTTTAAGTTATTTCATCAAGCAAATGTATCGTAATTCACAAAATCACATATGTTTACACAACGATGGTCCACCGATGAGATTATTCAACATTGATATATACTATACGATCAACAATTTCATCTCACACCTTGACCGATTGTAATGGTGAATTGTCACTGCAGGTAATTGAAGCGAAGGACGCATTCGGCGTAGAGCGAGCGTACGGCGCCATCTTCTTCTCATCCGGGGGATTTGCGACGAATGAAGACTACCACACGATCGCCCTTAACCAGGCCATCGCCAACTCGAGCCTCAACTCTGCCATCGAGTATTCAAACGTCGTCAGAAAAATGCATGAACGCTACGTGGAGAAGGTGACGTTAACAGCGATAACGTGACACTCGTGTTGTGTGTTGTTCGTTCGAATGTTGAATTTAGAAACGCGTAAAGGCCGCTTTTCACGAGCGATTGTTTTCCAAATTTCTTGGCCGAAACGGTGTCGCGTGATATCGCGTCGCAAGAATTGATCGTGTAAACACCCTCACGAGACAGATTAACGATGCCAATTTTTTTATAATTGTGTCGGGGATATTTGGACTGGTTTCAGTCTATTGTGCAGTTGACTCCGATTTTGATGCAGTGTCCAATCAATGACCGATGGCAGGTGAATCCGTCGTGACCTTCAAGCAGAGCTCAAATCGGGAGTGGCACGAGTCACGCTATAGATTGCAGTGTGTACACAAGCACTCGTCTAAACGTACTCGCCTTTTTATGCGACGCGGTGTCGTTCGTGTAAACAGGCTTTATTGTGTACCAATCGTGTACACTATTAATAAAAATGTGTGGCGACTTCACTCTTGCAGCATGGCACCTGTGGCTAAATATTGGCACTTATAATCGTTTTGTCGATTGGCCAGGTGCCTTACCTGTTTTTTGTTGGGTTGAAATGGAGGATGTTAGATCTATAAACTATTAGAGAGGATACTACTGTTCGTTTCTTCTGAAAATACGGCATACACAGAGTTAACAAACAAGGGGGCTTTTTTGTAAACCAGAAATAAAGTAAGCGCGCGAGGTATACACGTATTCGAAACTGGAAGTCTGGACGTAAGACAAGTCTGAAAGTACTGAAAGTAAATAGTAATGTTATAATAAACCTCATTAAGCTATGTGTTAGGCGCAGTTAGAACGTCGGACTCCCAATCGAGGGAACCCGGGTTCCAATCCACTTGCCGCCGTTCCGAAACTTTGGGAATGTCAGTGGATATATGAGCGAATAGTCTTTGTACAGTAGCTGCAGCATAACTGGATGCTTTCCAGAGAAGTTGAAATGGCGTTGGAATGAACAGATCTGCCAGGGGGTCAAGTGTAAAGCGCTTTCAACAGTCCCACGGACTGGATACCGCGCTATATGAGAAAGTATCTTTACCTGTTTACCTTTATGTGTCCGGTAGGTGGGCGCCCTCACCGGCACGCTACGCGACATGCGTCTTGAGATCCGCGACTACGACGCGACGTCCAAGCATCGCCGTCAGCCATCGAGAGACAAAGCCCTCGCCTGGTTCGGGAACATGACCATCTACGTGAACGCGCTATTCGACATCCAGCTCAACATGAAGGAGATCATAAGCGAGTCCATGTACGACATGTACAACTCATACCTGCTCGCCATCGTTGGGTTCGGAGTCTTCCTGTTCGCTGCCCTCCCCATGTGCACGCTCTTCGTCAAGAGCATCTACGCCGTCTCCCGGCAGATACCCACGTTCCACCTTCTACTCAAGGACTGGTGAGTGAACGCATCGTTGTCGTTTGAAGTGAAAAGTTAACAGAACTGACCAAGATAGCCATCCAAAGAAATTAACTCAAGTTGTAAAGTTGGCATTGAAATCATTGGCTTTTTTGTTCGTGTATGCAATCTATAAGGTCTCAGTAAACAGAAAAACGTCGTACGCTCTTCGAATTTCCTCTTCAGCGTGTTGCTCCTGAAGAGGGAGGCTGATCGTCTTCAGAGGACGGTAGAAAGCCACGAGCCGTTTATTATCGCCGACTACCTCAAGAGAACCAGCAAGATGGCGGCTGCGTTGCCACCTATTACAATAGTGGCCGTTGAAGTCGTCGGCCTAGCCAATATCACGGGTACCATCGTCGGCAAGGTAGGCACATCAGCGTAAGAACACATGAACATTGCTCAGAATTCGCTAAATTTAAGAGCAGCACACACCGATAAATCGGACTTACATACTTCAACTGATGCAAACAATGCACATCCAGATTTCAAGATGACTACGCGCAGGAATTGTTTGACTACAACAAGAAACTATTACATTATTTATATGTATTATCATATAATTACGATTTCAAGCTTA
>BSQZ01000002.1:4835000-4877500 GCA_033239005.1 Lamellibrachia satsuma | reverse complement strand
CGCCAATAAATAAAATCTGTTAAGAGCAGCTTTATTTACTTTCTGCAAATTTTGTTACATAATGGCAAACGAATAATATATATATATATATATATATATATATATATATATATATATATATATATATATATATATATATATATATATATATATATATATATATATATATATATATATATATATATATATTATATTATATTGCATTGATTATCTGTAGCAAATAATTTGAGTTAACAAGTGGAATGATTTAAATGAAAAAGTTATTTAAAAGTAATTGAAAATACCAATTATATTTTCACAAATTCCAATTACATTTAAAAAGAAAATACCAATTCCAGATATAATTCAGGAATTGGAATTCGGATAATATGGGCCGCTTGCATGCAACAAGGGCCGTTTACCGCAATGGACAAGTAAGCCTCGTATATACTGCGATTATACGTAAGGGTTTTTAAAAACTATGTTCTTATTATTCATTTTTTATTAAAATATAGGAAGGCCAAAAAACATGTATATGTACAAACTCGCAATTGACGCACCCGTATATAAGCACAGTTTAAATAGATGAAGTGACTGCACATATGATGCAATCCTGCGGAAACGTGCATAGACAATTACGTTGTCGACACAATCTGTCTAAAGTTGAACATAAAATACAGTTGTATACATATAAACATGACAAAGGTTGGTGATAACAAATGAACTAAACGAACAAAACAGCCTTAAAGGCGAACAAGTTGATTCTGTACAATTACTACGCAGCGTTTCAAAGACAAACTGCCCTTTCATTTTGAATTGAAACACGTGCGACAAAGCCTTTACACTACGACAGTAAACATTACTGAACCACTACTGCAAAATAGATTTACAGAAAAAGTGGGGAAATAAGCAGCAATTTAAACTACTCTGGCACTACATTTGTAATGGCACACAGCAGCTGGTCGTTGTTAAATATTAGATCTGGTAATCTGCGTCTGCTGGTAGTTCGGCGCTACAAACTGGAGGGCTACGACAGACGGGCTTTCTCGGTGTCCAGACCGACAGTATGGAACGCTTTTGTGGCATATATAAGACACACAGATCCACAGTCTAAATTGAAGAACCTATTTTGGTGTGTATACTTCCACTGAGGAATAACTGTGATAGAGGATACGTTTTATTAATATGTATTTTAGTTATGTAGTTATTATGTTTATTTACTATAATTAATCATTTATTTATTATATTTCTGTATTTATTAATCTTAATAGAATATCTATTTATATTATATATTGATTATTTTATGATTGAATCAGTGATTTATATGCGCTTGTGAACGATCTGGTCCCACGTATATGACGCTTTATAAGTTTTAATAATAATAAACGTGTTCGCAGGTTGTGACAATCTGTATCAACTCCCCGAGCGATGTTGGTGACAGTTTCGCCACTGGCAGCGAGACTGGCAGCGAGACTGGCAGCGACACCTTTCCTGGTGGTACTAACGGCGTAGGCCCGGCTGTTCGTGGTCCGTCCGACGGCGAGCAGCTAGGCGAGGCTGCAGACGAGGGTACAGGCATGGCTACTGATGTTGACCCGACCACTGGCCGCGAGACCGATCAGAACGAGACGGCCAGAAAGGACCGCAGGTCGGCACGAAACTCTATCCAACGACACTCAGGGGACGGCGCTGCCAGAAAGGTCGATATGCAGGATCCGGGTCCCGAAATGGACCGATCGCCCAGTCGACATGGAACTCGCGGCAAGAGCGCAGGCGAGAGCCAGAGCGGACATGGTCCTCCCAGTAGGTCACGTAGCGAATGTGGAAGTCGACATTCGGAAGCTGATCAGAACCAATGTGGAATCAGATCTTCAAGTGCAACCCCGAGCCGATGTGCAACCCCGGGCGGAGGTGGAAGTCGGCGTCGCAGGCCTCCGAGTGAAGCATCGAGCAAAGATGGAAGCAGACCTCCGAGTATTCCTCGCAGTGCATGTGGAAACAGGCGTCAAAGTCAAGACCCGAGCGAATATGAAAGCAGGCCTCCCATTGCAGGTACCAACGGATGTGGAATCAGACCTCCGAGTTTTTTTTCCCCAACCGGATGCGTAAGCAGGCCTCCCAGTGAAGCCTCTGAGTAGTATTTGAAACGTGTCTGCCGACAACGTATTGGCATCTGACCAGGTATGAATAAGAGTGATCTTGATGTAATGTGTTTGTTTTATGTAATGTGAAACGATATTAAGAAGTACGTAAAGCCAATGTCGTCAACAGTTTGATAAGAACACTTAACTATGACCTTTGTATTATGTCTGCAACCATCGACCGTGCGTCATCGATGAGGTTTTATAACATTCAACAACCTTATCTTATAGATGCACTAAAACCTTTTCTTATAGATGCACTAAAACCTTATCTTATATATGCACTAAAACCAGCTCCACAAATGTTACGGTTCACATGATTTTGTTTTTTTCATGAACCAAACAAACGTGTTATCAGATTAACAAATTCATAGGTGAACCACAATTTATTAAAAATACATACGTATATTTCGTATCAGTGTTACGCGGGTCGGTATCATTAGCTCCGATAATAGTTACACGCATATCTCATCTAAAAAATCTCGCGTCGATGGTGTGTAATGCGCGAATAGCTAGTTTAGTTAGCAGGAACTATGACGCGTTTCCGTCGTCAGCTGAAGATCCATCCATTTAATCTTGTTTTTTCTTCTTCTACAAACCCACTTAGTGTCCCCAACTAGCTGTTGACGACTTGGTTATAGTTTATTGAGTTTTGTCTAACCCTAAGTGTCTCGGAGTTGTATTCTATTTGTTTGGGTAATCTCCGGTGGCGCTCAAATCGACGTCGAGTGTTTGTAGCAAATGCAAAAGAAACGTGTCGAATTTACGTAAGACGTAACTCATATATTAACAGTTTTGCGGATTGTCTGAAGCACGTGTTGTACGTTGACCTCTGATGATTCTGAAGTTCATCGCTTTTAACTTTTAACTTTTAACCTGGGGTTCTCTCACTTCTTATTACGTTGTTATGTATTATGTTGTGCTGTATAAAACATAAAGATGCCAACTCTCCTGCTTTGGGAAGGAAATTTCCTTGTTTTCTGCCATTTTCCACATCTCCTTCTTCTCCTACCTTTTGAAATAGTTTCCTTCGTTTTAAAACAATTCCGCACTTTCTATAAAAAGTGGCTACGCTAATACATAAAATGGCCTATATGAGACCTTCATTAATAATGTGATATTGTGGGACGGGAGATACCGCTTCCTACACCATGCTTCCTTTATTCGATTTATTCTATGTTTTGACTTTATTGACATATGCAGTCATACAGCGTGTAGGTCGAAGTTATAATTTGAAATGTCAGATACAATTAAAGTTATCATGGAAAGCGCATCGGTTTATTTGCCAAAGCGAAATGTTATCGTGTAAATGTTGTGTAGTTTGTAGCGATATCGGTGTCTCAAGACTGAGAGAACAGAATCTATGCGAACGAGCACCAGCAGCATTGGTGGTTCAGATACAAACTGTGTGTGTTTTGTTAGCACTTATTTGAAAACAGTGATGATTCCGAAGTCGCTTTTAACTTGAGGTTTACTTACTTCTTATTAATGTTATGTTGGATAAAACAAAGTTACATAGATGCAAACGCTCCTGCTTTGGGAAGGATATTTCATTGTTTGCTGCAATTTTCCACATGTCCTTCATCTCCAACCTTTTCAAATACTCCTTTTTTTACAATTCCACATTTTCTATAAAAAGTCGCTACGTTAATACATAAAATGGCCTCTTTGAGACCATCATTAAACATATGGTATATGGACGGGATATGCCGTATCCCCACACCGTGCTCCCATTATGTAATCTCCTGCAGGATAATCTTCTTCACCCTAGTTATTTAAAGTGGTTCCTCTGCAGTCATACAAGCCGTTCGTCGAAATTATATTTTTCAAATGTCGGATACGATTAAAGGTATCTTGCAAAGCGCACACCGGTTTGTTTGCCAAAATGAAATGCTATTGTGTAAACATTTTGTAGTTTGCTGCCATAACGATGTCCCAAGACTGATAGAACAGAACGTATGCGAAGAAGCACCAGCCGCATTGATGGCTAAGTTACACTTTGTGTGAGTTTTGTAAGAACATATTTGAAAACAGTGATGCTGACGATGATAAAATATAAAGCGCCGTGTTGTGGTACACAATTGTTGACATGTGTGTTCTGTATACTCTTTCAAGCCCATGGGAACAGTAACATCTGAGTTTCATTGAAGACAATCATAAATATAAAGAGTCTGGTGCAATCTGAGGACATATTTGTCATTGCGAACCTGTACAATTGACCGTTATATGTATAATTGAAAAATACATGAATTATGTGTGGTATGACTATATATATTGGTTTGTGTGGCCTGGTCGCTTCCTGCGGATTTGTACGTGTCGTTAAAAACATTGAAATAAACCTGCCAAAGGTCGAATGATGTCGTTTTGTTATCCATTGTGCTAATAAAACAATCAACCGTTACAGTAACAATGTTATCTTCCTATGAAGGATTGTTTGTTTAATTTATGATTTGTTTATTTTACCATGTAGTTATATTTTACTTGCTAATTACAAATAAATAGCATTATATAGTCATTCAAGTTCAAAAAGGAATTATCTAATTACATCATTATTAAAGCGTATGCTGTCATTCATTATTTATCTAGAATTAATCAGTGAAATATCTGTATTGTAAAACTAAAAAATCAGAAAACAAAATATATGATATAAATGTTTAAACGGAATGAATTACCCCCTATTGTTCCAATGGAATTTCAGTGGTAAACCTAAAAAAATCGTGATACTTCAAATGGTGAGGCAAACAAGCAAGCAGACAAACAAACAAACAAACAAACAAACAAACGTACACACATTAACTGAGTGCATGCAGACGCTTGTATTGAGGAAACATGCATATGAGACGTCTGTGGTCTAATATTTCTCTCTCGTCCCGCAGTGTATCCATTCGCGGAAATTATATTTTCTATGCCAAGGACGATGCTCTCCCCGATACAATATTAAATTTAACTTCTTCTCAGAGCCACTGATCGCCGAGACACTCAGGCAGACTGTTTAGGTATCCTGGTTCCGACAGCTTCAGGCACGGATGGTCGAAGCACGTGACGCCAAACACGTCGATGCTGACAGAGACACTCAGGCAGACTGTTTAGGTATCCTGGTTCCGACAGCTTCAGGCACGGATGGTCGAAGCACGTGACGCCAAACACGTCGGTGCTGACAGAGACACTCAGGCAGACTGTTTAGGTATCCTGGTTCCGACAGCTTCAGGCACGGATGGTCGAAACACGTGACGCCAAACACGTCGGTGCTGACAGAGACACTCAGGCAGACTGTTTAGGTATCCTGGTTCCGACAGCTTCAGGCACGGATGGTCGAAGCACGTGGCGCCAAACACGTCGGTGCTGACAGAGACACTCAGGCAGACTGTTTAGGCATCCTGGTTCCGACAGCTTCAGGCACGGATGGTCGAAGCACGTGGCGCCAAACACGTCGGTGCTGACAGAGACACTCAGGCAGACTGTTTAGGCATCCTGGCTCCGACAGCTTCAGGCACGGATGGTCGAAGCACGTGGCGCCAAACACGTCGGTGCTGACAGAGACACTCAGGCAGACTGTTTAGGCATCCTGGTTCCGACAGCTTCAGGCACGGATGGTCGAAGCACGTGGCGCCAAACACGTCGGTGCTGACAGAGACACTCAGGCAGACTGTTTAGGCATCTTGGCTCCGGCAGCTTCAGGCACGGATGGTCGAAGCACGTGGCGCCAAACACGTCGGTGCTGACAGAGACACTCAGGCAGACTGTATAGGCATCCTGGTTCCGACAGCTTCAGGCACGGATGGTCGAAGCACGTGGCGCCAAACACGTCGGTGCTGACAGAGACACTCAGGCAGACTGTTTAGGCATCCTGGTTCCGACAGCTTCGGGCACGGATGGTCGAAGCACGTGGCGCCAAACACGTCGGTGCTGACAGAGACACTCAGGCAGACTGTTTAGGCATCCTGGCTCCGACAGCTTCAGGCACGGATGGTCGAAGCACGTGGCGCCAAACACGTCGGTGCTGACAGAGACACTCAGGCAGACTGTTTAGGCATCCTGGTTCCGACAGCTTCAGGCACGCATGGTCGAAGCACGTGGCGCCAAACACGTCGGTGCTGACAGAGACACTCAGGCAGACTGTTTAGGCATCTTGGCTCCGGCAGCTTCAGGCACGGATGGTCGAAGCACGTGGCGCCAAACACGTCGGTGCTGACAGAGACACTCAGGCAGACTGTTTAGGTATCCTGGCTCCGACAGCTTCAGGCACGGATGGTCGAAGCACGTGGCGCCAAACACATCGGTGCTGACAGAGACGAAAATGAAGTGAACATAATAAATTATTACACTAATCAAACTGGTAATGTGTAAAGGTGCCATATATACACGCATATAACGAAAACTGTTAACGCATGACACAGAAAGGCAGGACCAAACTGCCACACAAATGTACTTCGAAAAGTACCGGCACTAAAAACCCTGCTTACACTACTGAACATTCAGTGGAGGAAAAAACATAATGCAAAACCTCGTGTACCAAGCTACTACAGGGAAAAGCGTCAAAAATAACTTTGTGAATTACCTTTCTGTGAGCAATGTTTCGCAATGTACCTACACGTTGTGCACGAGCTGATCTATTGGACCCCTACCGTTAACACACTATTAGGGAGGGTGGGTGGGATTTTTGAGCAGAGCGTAAACGCAACGTTGCTTACTGTACAAGACAGAAGCGGCAACTGAATTTGAAATACTTCTCGTCCAGCACAAAGTTGCCCTCCGCCAATCACCTGTCATCACGGGCCACGTGCAAACACTGGACGGTACCTTTGCGCCACCTTGTGATTCCCGGTCGGGCTGCTTTGAATGGACATGTCAAATTTAATAATAGAGGGGGCGCCACCAAATACCCCTCTCCAAGCCTCACATGTATAGTTATCTGCTCGGCGGACAGCGACTTGCTCGCAAAAAGATATTTCGTTTTTTGGACAAAATTGCATTTCGCATGCCTGCGTCTTATGTTATTGAATTTAATATCCCTACTTAATCTGACTGCCTGGTCTTAATGATATCAAAAACTGGTGTGGAGCCTGAGCTAGTTTCTGTACATATCAGTCATAACTGAAAACATGTATGAGTGAGAAAATGGCAATCCATTTATTTAATACAGTAATCATAGGCATGGAATGCCGAAGAGCCCCTACATAGGATTAACAATCACAATTGGTTACAAGTAGGGGCGTAACTACCAAGTTGATTAGCCATACACATACATGTAAAAACGTCCGTTTTCACATAATCATGTTTCTAGTAAAAGGTTTATAGGCCCTACAAAATACTAACCACAAGTGTATGCAATTAAAATTGAGATATTTCTTTATACACATTTGCAGTTTACGAAATGAAAGAAATATGTGTGAATCTGCACATCAATGTAAGTTTTGGCTGGGTTGATAAAATCAATGTTTCACACATGTTCGGATACTGGTTGGTGGCATGCGTATCACGTGAACAGCATTATGCTATCCTCTCATGACGTACGCCACAAATATGAATGACGTCACACTTGTGGTAAAGTTACAAGCAGCCGAAAGACACCCAAGTATCAACGAAGCGTTGTTCTGAAGAAAGGCCACTAGACGCTATGTGGAACGTCCGGAGGATTTTCTTGAATTTATGTCTGCCTCTTGTAGCAACAACGGACAATTCTACAAGTAAAGTAATACGAAACAAGTCGTAGAGGCGAACGCAGTTAATGAGTTATTTCAATGTAGAAATAATCACATGTTGTTAATAGTTAATAATAATAATAATAATAATAATGTTTTATTTCAGGCAAGAGCCCATAATATTATAAATACATGCAGGTAAAAAAACATACATATACACACATGATGAACAATACAGGTACATGTAGTGAGAAAAATATATATATATATATATATATATATAAATATAAATATGCATACATGACGTGTAGTAAAAATATCTATAAGATAAGTCAGGATAAAAAAATATATTTGTATAAAAGTACAAACATCATGAATTAAAAGCATACAATTGATCAATCCAATGTTTAATCAATGGACTTCGATAATAAATAAAAGTGTGAAGATAATTATCAAAAAGTATATTGTCGGATTTTTCCAACCGGCATAAAAGGCTAAACATTGATGAGCGAGTACGTTCATTAAAGGATTTAACATAATTAGTAGTGAACATATAGCTTGGACTACTAATGCGGTTTATGTGAGTATCATTAAAATATGAAACATAGATTTTGTAAATAACAATAAATTCAACTTCGAACATACTAAATGTATTATGACTGTTGTATCAATAGATGAATGTGGTTGTATTATATTTATAATATGAAACACGTATGTTGCGCATCACAATGCGTTCAACTTCGAACATTAAACATTTATTCTGAATGAGGCTCATGTTTAATTGCTTAAGAAAAATGGAAACAAATGAAAAGCAAAATGAAATTAAGGTGCCTGTATGTTCGGAAGTATGCCTATATGGCGCTATATAATGTATAACAGTGTAATATGTAACAACTTAACCATTTCAATTATATGACTTATTAGTTGTTGACGTGTGTATGGAAAGTGAGGAATTCTTTGTCAATAATGGATTCGTTTAGCATTTAATCCAAAACTGATGGCAGAGTAGATATTTAAAAAACTTACGTTTGCCCACCATTTAGAATTTGACAACACATTTCTTTGCAGTTTCCCACAAATTAAAGCAATATACATTATATTGTAATAAGTTCTGACAACTATCATTAATAATTTGTTTACCTGATTACTTTATAACAATTTGGATTACTTCCAGTGTGCAAATAAACCACGTGTATGCAATCCAAATAGTGGATGTCTTCCTTATTTTGAACTGTTGTAATTTGTCGTAGTAATTATTATGGTATAATATATCCTTAACTTAGAATCATGCATTTCTGAACCCACAAAATAAATGTTATGCCGGTAAACCGACGTCCAGTATCGATGCCTGCCTTACCCCGAAGTCCAGGGTTGAAGAGGAGAGCAATAAATGTCAAGTATTAATTATTTCGAATTGAAGTAATTATTCATACCAATACAGCTAATTGTGGATGTTATTAAAAAAAATGTAGGGAAATGTAATACCTACAGAGATTGATTGTAATTAGGTACCACTATTTGTGACATCACCATTCTAGAATCTGGTTGTGACCAGAAAATAATCCTTCGAAATATGAATGGTCATGTATTTAAGTGCCTGTATAACATATCGCACATATGATTCAAAGCACCCTCAAAATTTAAATTATATTATTTTTAGGACGCACTAAAGGTTTAAGACGCCGCTATTGTCTATTGTATTGTATCACATTGTGTTGTCTTGAGTTGCGTTGCATTGCGTTGCGTTGAATTACATTGCACTGCATTGGGTTGCAACGCATTGTATTACATTGTATAACATGGTGGTGCATTGCGTTGGTGTGCTGCAGCATGCGAGTACGTGGCGTATGTGAAAACATCCGACGTGGAGGGCGCTTCAACCGACAACTATATCAAACTGCAGTTGTTTAACAAGTCGACTGCCAGTGCCTGGATAGAACTGGACAACAAAGAAAAAAACGACTTCGAGCAAGGCCGGTAAATACGACAGGAATGTACATATTGTATGAAGACTTTTAGTATTTAGTATAATATTTTCACCACATACATTATTGCCAGTACCACTTTTCTCCTGGGAACTGTCACTTCAACATCGACTGAATTACTAGAGAGTTAGCATGCCAATTACAATGTTGAATTACACAGTAGAGTCATAATGTAAATACCTGGGTAGTGTCCATTCGTTGGTCGTAAGTAACCATTGGCAACGGGTGTCGACCTTAAACCAGATCTGCCGTTTGTATAAAATATTAGCACACAGTCAGGTCTTCGTCGATTTAAAAAGAGTGACCAGATATATATAAAAGGACTGTCATCCAAAGCAAAAACCAAGATGGCAAATGGACAAGGACGACATTGGGTTTTTCGAAAACGTATGGTCGGCCTTGATAAGATGTATGTCAATTGTATTTCAAGCACAACCCCACTACTAGCATTAACGCATTGTTAACTCGTGTCGTAACATAATGAAGTAGCGACGTTCTTCTAATCACAACTACTGAAATTTACTTACTCAAACTATTTGAGAATTACTTACTCAAAGATTCGGCTACCTTCTGTAGCCTTCACCGGGAACTGAATTCTGGGACGACTAGTTCTTCTCCTGCTCACCGGCTGGCACTGCTAGCAGGCCGTCACATACGTGAATCGGTAACTATTCGTCCGAGAATTCAGTTCCAGACGAAGGCTAGGTAGCTGAAACGTTGAGTAAGTAGATACCAATAGTTCATATTAGGCGAAAATCGGTTACTTCATTATTCTCTACCAACTTGATAAGTGTCGTAATATATTCACTTCTCTTTCTTGTATGTCAGCACCGACTTGTTCGTGTTTGGCGCCACGTGCTTCGACCATCCGTGCCTGAAGCTGTCGGAACTAGGATTCCTAAACAGTCTGACTCAGTGCCTCGGCGATCAGTGGCATTGCGAAGAAGTTAAACTTTCTCTTGTATCGGGCGGCTTTCGTCCTTGGCAAAGACAATATACATTCCGCGAATGGATACACTGCGGAACGAAAGAGAAATGCTAGACCACACATATGTATGCTTCTTCAATACAAGATTCTGTCTACATTGAATTAATATGTGCGTGTTTATTTGGTGGTTTGTCTCAACATTTGAAGATTTTTTTCTGTAAGTTACCAGCGAAATACCATTGGAACAATAGGAAGGAATTCATCCGTTCAAATATTTATATTATATGTTTGTGTTGCTGATTTAAAAAAGGTACAATGTCAATATATTTCACTGATTAATTATATATGAATAATTAATGGCAGCATATGCTTCGTAGATGTATTAAGATAATTCATTTTTGAACTTGAATAATTCATAATATAATGCAAATTATTTGTAATTAGTAAATAAAATATAACTACATTGTAAAAAAAAAGCAGCAAATAAAATATAATGTAAAATTCTTCATAGAAAAGCAACACAATTACTATTATTGAGGGCGGGTTATAAGTAGGTGAACATTGTTGGTCTCTCGATAAGCCAATGGCTTCCTTGTCCACTTGCCATCTGGGCCTTTGGCTTGAAGGGCAAATCTTGTTAAATTACAGTTGATTGTTGTATTAACATAATGGATAAGATAACGACATCGTTCGACCGTTGGCAGGTTTACGTCAATGTTTTATTAACGACCTTTACAATCCGCAGGAAGCGCCACAATGTGCCAATATATATGTAGTTAAACCACACAACATTCACGTATTTTTATTTACAATCCGCAGGAAGCGCCACAATGTACTAATATATATATGTAGTTAAACCACACAACATTCACGTATTTTTATTTACAATCCGCAGGAAGCGCCACGATGTACTAATATATATGTAGTTAAACCACACAACATTCACGTATTTTTATTTACAATCCGCAGGAAGCGCCACAAAATGCCAATATATATGTAGTTAAACCACACAACATTCACGTATTTTTTAATGATGCATCTAATGGTCAATTGTGCGTGCATGCCATAACAAATATGTCCTCAGACTGCACCAGAATGTTGCATTAATGATTGTCTTCTGTGAGAACTGGAGACGCGGATCCCATCGCAATGGTAGGCCTTGCACATAAGATTATGTTAATGTTTCCTATGAGCCTGCAAGAGTATACAAAACGCACATGTCAACAATTATATACCTCAACACGTTGCTTTCTATATTATCATCATCAGCACCACTGTTTTCAAATCGGTGCGAACAAAACACACACAGTTTTGTGTCTTAACCATCAATGGTGCATGCTGGTGTTTCTTCGCATACGTTTCGCAAATAAACCGATGTGCGCTTTCCAAGATAACTTTAATTGTATCAGACGTTTCAAATGATGACTTCGACCTTTGCGCTGTATGACAGCAGATGTCAATAAATAAAATAAATCGAATAAAGGAGATGTGGAAAATGGTAGAAAACAAAGAAATCTCCTTCCCAAACATTAAAAAGAAGCAAGAAAACCCCAGGTTAAAAGTTAAAGGCGATGAGCTTCAGAATCATCAGAGGTCAAAGTACAACACGCGCTTCCGACAATCCGCAAAAGGGTTAATAAGTGAACTACGTTTTACGTAAATTCGACACGTTTCTTTTGCATTTGCTACAAACACTCGACGTCGATTTGAGCGCCACCGAAGATTATTCAAATAACTACAATACAACACAATATAAAATACAATACACCGCACAGTATTAATAAAGCGCCTGCATTCAGCTCAGAGACACGTCAACGTATAGAGTTAGGCCTGCTTCCATATCCACCCGTGGTTGCACTCGGAGGCCGACTTCCACCTCTGCACGGGGTTGCACATTCGGTACGTGATCTACTTGGGAGGACTATGTGTGTGTACATATTATATATATATATATATATATATATATATATATATATATATATATATATATATATATATATATATATATATATATATTACACACACACATATATATATATATATATATATATATATATATATCACACACACACACGTACACACACACACACACACACACACACACACACACACACACACACACACACACACACACACACAGATCGTCGTAAAGTATGTTGGCTGTGAATAATTGTTGCTTGTCCTTCGAGAATAACAGCTTAAGATACTTCGTAACTAAGATGTTTTCCCGTCACATTTACATAAATACTAACTTTTTCGAGAACACCGACCCTGATCAGGCGTGTTAACAAATGCATGCCAACACATTTGAATGCAAAGGCAAATGTTTCATTTGATGCAAGTTCAAATGCCATTTTCCAGGAACGTATTCAAATGCAAATGCAAATGTTTTCGTTACACATTTGTAAATCTATTTGAATTAATTTCGAATATTTTGGCTTTATATTAACGTTTTGTTTTATTTGGAGACAAAACAATGTAATGTATACAAACACATTATTTATTTATTTAATAAATGCAGTAGTACATTATTGTAACCACTAAGTCCCATTGCATGAAGTCCCATTACATGAACACGGAGTCACACAGTTCCACGCCTGCAGAGGTCGTGGAAATGGGATGGAGGAATAGACAATTGACAGTTTACTGCGAACTATGGCAGGGAACGAAAGACTAATCCTTCAGGTAGGCCAGAATGTAAGAGGAACCCAAGATAATAGACTATCCACTGGTGGGATCACTGGGATAATAACCTGGTGAATAATTACAGCTATCACTAATCACTCTCTTTGGCTGTAAATATTTAGAGCTGGCATTGTTAATGTTTAGTGCCACTAAAGAGCTGCCACCCCATCCAACCCAACAGTGCCAACACAACACAAGGGAGTCATGTGTCTGCATCGTTTCATTGAACAGGTAATCTCTGAAGAACTTATAGACCAGTTGGTCTTTTCATGTTGTATCAATAACAGCTCATTCATTGACCATTGACCTAGAGAGCACTTTTTCAAAGAGCACATTGTGAAAGTCGAATCACAGGTCAGACAATGATTTCATAATCTGCGGAGGATACTGCTCACTAAAGAGCACTTTTTCCAATGTCATGTTGTGAACTTGTGAAAGTGAATCTAACAATAATAATTACTCAAAGAATTACGCCTGAATTTGATTGCGTATTTGATTGTGCATTTGACAAATCAAATGTTTGTGGGTCGCATTCAAATGCAAATGCTAATGCATTTACAATTTTACGGAGGCATTTAAATGCGCATTGTGAAAATGAATCTTACAATAATAATTTTTCAAAGAATTACGCATGCATTTGATTGTGCATTTGACAAATAAAATGTCTGTGGGTCGCATTCAAACAAAAATGCAAATGTTCAAGGTATGCATTCAAATTCAAATGCTATTGCATTTACAAATTTACGGAGGCATTTGAATGCGCATTTAAATGCTCAACATTCAAATGCATTTGCATTTGTTAACAAGCCTGCGCGAAAAAAGCCCAATTAGTTCCGTCGTAATCACACTCGCTTGAGATTAGGAAATCATAAGTGCCCCCCTGTATTGGCGGTGCGATGAAACAATCACATATCTACGCCAACACTCAATCGCGTTCGTAGTTATTCAAACGTCAGATCAGCTGGGCGGGCGGGCGGGCGGGCGGGCGGGCGGGCGGGCGGGCGGGCGGGCGGGCGGGCGGGCGGGCGGGCGGGCGGGCGGGCGGGCGGGCGGGCGGGCGGGCGGGCGGGCGGGCGGGCGGGCGGGCGGGCGGGCGGGCGGGCGGGCGGGCGGGCGGGCGGGCGGGCGGGCGGGCGGGCGGGCGGGCGGGCGACATATGGTGTACCATTTCTAAGTTGTGGAAGTGAACCAAATTACCAGTATGCTCATATTACTGAACCTTCCGCTATGCACTGCGTCGTGGTAATCCAATCACAGGGGTGAATATAGAGGCGGAGCAAACATTTTTTGACAGGACCTAGTCAAAAACATGTCGAGCTATGCCATTATATCCGGAGCACAACGTATAGCCACGTTTTCGTGTTTCACCGAATTTCGGTTCGGCTGAACGAAAATTGACTAAACGAGCTTACATGTCATAGTCGATACTAGATATATTCGAATTTTGGCGAAATGAGTCAGACACGAGACGAGAGAAAGTCTCGAGGCAGCTTCAAATACATGTATTTTGTACGACACCTGACCATCCTTGCGAGCCATGGGATGGTAGTACTACCCCTGGCATAAAGCCTACATAATGTACTTCATCCCACTTGCTGTCTTTGTCAGCCTTGTTTCCGGGAGCCAGGCGCCCACACCAAAGAACAAATCAAGAAAATGCCTGTCATAACCCGGCCAACGACCACAGGCCCACAGCCAAATAAAGTTAAGTTCTCGCATGTGTGTCTACGTTCCACCTACTAGTAATATTATTGGTTAACACAGCAACTGACGAGTACATATCTTTCAATAGATCGATATGCCAGGGATACTGTTGTATTCGACCGCCATTGGCTTGAGAGGATGTTCATACTGACACGTCCCTGTCATTCATATGTCCCCTACTATTGTTGCTATGCACTGTTGCTATGCGCTCTGTGTGGAACTGTTTAGTGTCTGCACGTCAACGCATAACCAGCGCGTAGTTGATCGCACACACCGCGCCACGTATTTGACAGACAAGCGTCGCTTCTGTCGTGACCTGTATTCGTTGAGTTGGACAACTGATAGTGACGCCCAATCGGTGTTGAAGGTGAGAATTTGTATTATCCCATATATTGTAGCACATTTTTAAAAAAGTAAGTGTAAGGCTATAAAACTGTGGAGATTTAACACTAGTGTTGGAAATTGGTAAAATGTTCATGAACGATCATGCGTTTATCTAACTGATCGATCACTGATCGATAATATAACTCAATCAATATATTTGATAAATATCACTGTTTCTATTTATGTAATTATATATATATATATATATATATATATATATATATATATATATATATATATATATATATATATATATATATATATATATATATATATATATATATATATATATATAAATGAAAGAAAAACAAAACGTTGCGTTGGTTTTTGCTTTATTTACGGTTTCATCATGTCGATGTACATACATGTACATACATGTACATACATGTACATACATGTACATACATATACGTAGAAGTGCACGGTTCGCTCGCTCGACTGACCGAGCAGATTGGCAGTGGCGATGCGTCGAGTAGGTCGCGTCCAATCCTTTGTTTTTCGTTATTTCGTTCGTTCTTTGCCACCTCGTGAACAGGTGACTGGATCAAGAAAGTAACTTCAATCCTTCCTTTCCACGGCCAACTTCGTTGACGCCATTACCAATAGAGTTAACACGAAGGCATTCATTGGTCAGGAACTGGGCGAAGGAGGTAGAATAGCCATTCAGAAGTTTTCTCTTTCATGTCATGTTTGTACTCAATCACAAGGGTGTATATAGAGGCGGAACAACCATTTTTTGACAGGACCTGGTCAAAAACAATTAGTAATATTTGCAATAATTTTATGCAAACTAAATAACACATTTGTACAAACGAGCTAGCATGTTGTGTTCAATACTAGACATTTGTTTTGCAAAATGAATCTGATACGAGACCTTTGGCAAATACATGGCGTGCTACTACGTTATTGGCTTATTACATCCTTTGAAACACTGACCTTAGTTAGCAGCAAAAGTGTTCGTTGCCTTTGATGCTTCTCCATGTAAAACATGTCGAGCTATGCCATTATATCCTGACCGCAATGTACGCAAATGTTGTGTCGTTGTATTACACGCAGGCTACGTATAGCCACGTTTCCGTGTTTCACGGAATTTCGGTTCGACTGAATGAAAATTGCACAAACGAGCTAACATGTCGTAGTCGATACTAGATATATTCGAATTTTGGCGAAATTAACAATATTGCACAGAATAAAGTGTTCGATCCCATCTAAACCACACGGGTCCATTAACAATATTGTACAGAATAAAGTGTTCGATCCCATCTAAACCACACGGGTCCATTAACAATATTGTACAGAATAAAGTGTTCGGGCCCATCTAAACCACACGGGTCCATTAACAATGTTGTACAGAATAAAGTGTTCGGGCCCATCTAAACCACACGGGTCCATTAACAATATTGCACAGAATAAAGTGTTCGATCCCATCTAAACCACACGGGTCCATTAACAATATTGTACAGAATAAAGTGTTCGGGCCCATCTAAACCACACGGGTCCATTAACAATGTTGTACAGAATAAAGTGTTCGGGCCCATCTAAACCACACGGGTCCATTAACAATATTGTACAGAATAAAGTGTTCGATCCCATCTAAACCACACGGGTCCATTAACAATATTGTACAGAATAAAGTGTTCGGGCCCATCTAAACCACACGGGTCCATTAACAATGTTGTACAGAATAAAGTGTTCGGGCCCATCTAAACCACACGGGTCCATTAACAATATTGCACAGAATAAAGTGTTCGATCCCATCTAAACCACACGGGTCCATTAACAATATTGTACAGAATAAAGTGTTCGGGCCCATCTAAACCACACGGGTCCATTAACAATGTTGTACAGAATAAAGTGTTCGGGCCCATCTAAACCACACGGGTCCATTAACAATATTGTACAGAATAAAGTGTTCGATCCCATCTAAACCACACGGGTCCATTAACAATATTGTACAGAATAAAGTGTTCGGGCCCATCTAAACCACACGGGTCCATTAACAATGTTGTACAGAATAAAGTGTTCGGGCCCATCTAAACCACACGGGTCCATTAACAATATTGTACAGAATAAAGTGTTCGGGCCCATCTAAACCACACGGGTCCATTAACAATATAGATACAACCGGTTATATATTTTATCACATTATTTTCAATATCATAAAAGTGTTTTCTAAAACTATTTATATTCTTGCGGAATACGGCGTCAAAGTTATCGATGAAATTGTTAACACACATATAACTAGCGCTGCCCTATATCTTGTATAATACCATGTGCCTATGAATGTTCATTGTTGTACGCCACTTTAAGTTTCCAATAAATGCTCTTGGTAACACAATCATCCAGGTGAAATTGTATAAAGATCTGCATACGCATTTATATACCGAAATGTATGTAGCTGGTGTAGGGGAAGGCAGTGTTATTTGAGCCACTGGCTTATTTGAGTCAAACATGTTTTCCATGAAACAACAGCAGCGACAGTTACATGGTTCCACCCAGTGATTGAACGTGATATTAGACCATGATCGACGTAAATATGTATCTTTTGTCACAACTGTCAGCGGCTAAATAACGAGGACCCCAAAATACACTTTGTGTGTGCCATTGATGTGATGAAATGTTATTAATTCAATATTTTGTTTGGAGAAAATAGGTGAGTTTTAGAAAGGTGGAACAGTTCATCACCTGTTCAATATGTTTCGTCACTGAGTTATTCAGTCGTGTTGAGGACACGGTTAGCACGTACGAATCAATTGGCGATGTTGCCGTCTGGCTGCCTTCGAACAATAATTGTCAATTCCCAATCACATATGGATGCGTTACGCTATTAATCTTTTATTACCTTTGGGACTGAAACCTCTAACGACAACTGAAGGTGTAGCGGACGAAGGCAGCCAGGCTGCAACATGCGGGCGGGCGGGCGGCGGGCGGGCGGGCGGGCGGGCGGGCGGGCGGGCGGGCGGGCGGGCGGGCGGGCGGGCGGGCGGGCGGGCGGGCGGGCGGGCGGGCGGGCGGGCGGGCGGGCGGGCGGGCGGGCGGGCGGGCGGGCGGGCGGGCGGGCGGGCGGGCGGGCGGGCGGGCGGGCGGGCGGGCGGGCGGGCGGGCGGGCGGGCGGGCGGGCGGGCGGGCGGGCGGGCGGGCGGGCGGGCGGGCGGGCGGGCGGGCGGGCGGGCGGGCGGGCGGGCGGGCGGGCGGGCGGGCGGGCGGGCGGGCGGGCGGGCGGGCGGGCGGGCGGGCGGGCGGGCGGGCGGGCGGGCGGGCGGGCGGGCGGGCGGGCGGGCGGGCGGGCGGGCGGGCGGGCGGGCGGGCGGGCGGGCGGGCGGGCGGGCGGGCGGGCGGGCGGGCGGGCGGGCGGGCGGGCGGGCGGGCGGGCGGGCGGGCGGGCGGGCGGGCGGGCGGGCGGGCGTTATATCCGGAGCACAACGTATAGCCACGTTTCCGTGTTTCACCGAATTTCGGTTCGGTTGAACGAAAATTGCACAAACGAGCTAACGTGTCGTAGTCGATACTAGATATATTCGAATTTTGGCGAAATGAGTCAGACACGAGACGAGAGAAAGTGTCGAGGCAGCTTCAAATACAGGTATTTTGTACGACACCTGACCATCATTGCGAGCCATGGGATGGTAGTACTACCCTTGACATAAAGCCTACATAATGTACTTCGTCCCACTTGCTGTCTTTGTCAGCCTTGTTTCCGGGAGCCAGGCGCCCACACCAAAGAACAATGTTTTGTCACGATCTCGGACAGATAAGTCATACAACGACAGGGAATGAAATTGTGATCGATTCCTTGATCGAAAGTATGAACCAATCAATCGTCGATGAAAACCGTCAGTTTCGCATATATGGGGCTGACATTTTGTTGGCTTGGCCAGTGGTCCATGAGAATGGTACGTGCATTAAAACAATATCAACATTCCCCCGATTCCCCCGGGGTTGGGAATATTACGAATGAAACTATGTGGACGTTTGACGAACAAATACTGTTACGTACCATTGTTAGCAACACTGTGCGTGTTTTCTACGATTGCTCCTAATCACGTGATCTAAGTCAAAAGTTCATACCAGTTCCTTCGTACGGTACTTGTGAAACTGGCAGTTGTAGACCCCTACATTATTTATGGGGCATTAAATTGTAGGCATCGTAAGTAAGTACATAGACAATGCATGGTTCGCTCGCTCGCTTGACCTGTTGGCTGAGGTGCTGCGCCGACCAAGTTCAAACGAGTTAATAATACAAAGGCATTCATTGTCTAGTAACTGGCAGAATAGCCAATCAGATGTCTTATCTCTTCCTGTCATCTTTGCACTCAATGTGTCTCACGATCTCGGACAGATAAGTCATATAACGACAGGAATGAAATTGTGATAGATTCTTTGACCGGCAGCATGAACCAATAAATAATGGACTATGTATGCATGTATGTATGTATGTATGTATGTATGTATGTATGTATGTATGCATGCATGCATGCATGCATGCATGTATGTATGTATGTATGTATGTATGTATGCATGTATGCATGTATGTATGTATGTATGTATGTATGTATGTATATATGTATGTATGTATGTATGTATGCATGCATGTATGTATGTATGTATGAATGTATGCATGGATGTATGTATGTGTGCGTGCGTGCGTGTGTGTGTATGTATGTATTTATGTATGTGTGCGTGTGTGTGTATGTATGTATGTATGTATGTATGTATGTATGCATGCATGCATGCATGTATGTATATATGTATGTATGTATGTATGTATGTATGTATGTATGTATGTATGCATGTATGCATGTATGTATGTATGTATGTATGTACGTATGTATGCATGCATGTGTGTATGTATGCATGCATGTGTGTATGTATGTATGTATGTATGTATGTATGCATGTGTGTATGTATGTATGTATGTATGTATGTATGTATGTATGTATGTATGTATGTATGTATGTACTGTAACTATGTTCAACCCCCGCCGAACAGAGCAGTGTATAAATAACACTTTTCGTTAGACGTGTTTCTTTGCGAACTTTTCCTGCACTGTTGGTCCGATCGGTAATTGCTATACACGGTTTTGATCAGGGGAAAAAGAGGAATGCAACATCTATTTGTTGAAGACGAATACATCTGTATATTTAGATGGCCCCAAAATATCGACCAGCCCGCTCGAAACAACTCAGCTACGATCTAAAATTATCGCACACCCTCCTATGATGCAAACGCCCGTGCACTTACGAAACGATATACGATGTACGTGGTCCGTCTGTAGACTGACCGCCAACACTTAGAAACGACAGACAGCGGACAAAGACGATGTCGCATATATTATCACCGGTGGTGTATTCAGAGGCGCCCCGACTGCTGCATCTGTTGATCGTGATTTGCCTGCACTTCTGGACAAGTTCAGGAAATGCCGAAGGTGACCTATTTTAATTCAACAATACTCGTAATGCAAATAATATGTGAAAATAGATCATTTGTGTTTCAGTTCCTGGATATATTTGTTGGTTTATGTGTGTAGCGTGTGTGGCGTGTGTGTGGTGTGTGTGTGTGTATGTGTGGTGCGTGTGGTGTGTGTGTGTGCGGCGTGTGTGTGTATGTGATGTGTGTGTGTGTGTGTGTGTGTGTGTGTGTGTGTGTGTGTGTGTGTGTGTGTGTGTGTGTGTGTGTGTGTGTGTGCGCGCATGTGTGTGTGTGTGTGTGCGCGTGTGTGTGTATATATGTGAGTATGTGTGTGTGTGTGTGTGTGTGTGTGTGTGTGTGTGTGTGTGTGTGTGGGGGGGCGATTGTGGCGTGTGTGTGTGTGTGTGTGGTGTGCGTGTGGTGTGTGTGTGTGTGTGTGCGGCGCGTGTGTGTATGTATGAGTGTGTGTGTGGCGATTGTGGCGTGTGTGTGTGTGTGTGTGTGTGTGTGTGTGTGTGTGTGTGTGTGTGTGTGTGTGTGTGTGTGTGTGTGTGTGTGTGTGTGTGTGTGTGTGTGTGTGTGTGTGTGTGTGTGTGTGTGTGTGTGTGTGTGTGTGTGTGTGTGTGTGTGTGTGTGTGTGTGTGTGTGTGTGTGTGTGTGTGTGTGTGTGTGTGTGTGTGTGTGTGTGTGTGTGTGTGTGTGTGTGTGTGTGTGTGTGTGTGTTTGTAAGTAATTTTGAGATCACGCCTTTTTTATGTTTCCCACGTTAGTTGCTGCACAAGTGGTATTCATGGTTCTTGCCTAGCAGTATATGTTGGTTCGATCACTATGTCTTTCTAGGCTAGTTTAGTGTTTCTGAAATGTTACGTAATTATTTGTGATCAGTAACGCGCATCTTTTCTATCTAAGATTTCATTTGTCCAGGAGTTAACTTAGATATAGAATCTAGAAGGAGTCGTTGTAATGTAACAGATCAATTAACCAATTGATAAATCACAAATATTTACATCTGGCATTATAGTTGATATAAGTAAAACAAACTAATGTATTAAGTTCACAAATTTAATATTAATAGTGCGGCGTCTCTTGGAGGATTATATATGAACTAACCCCTGGCTTACAATATCTACACTAACAGTACTCTCTAGTATCCGTTGCGAATATGGGCGATAGCATTATTGAAAAGAATAACTTCGATTCACGGGTTTCTACTTGAATGTAAGTTAAATAACACTTTGAAGGATGACACTTGTAAATCGGATATTCTCGACGAATTTGTGTAACGAAGAATTGGAGCGCATATCTGACTAATAACAACATTAATAATATATTTTCAGATGCCGATTTTGTATGTGACGTGCTGGTAGGAACGGTCGAAGGGGTGAAGAGAGTTCCTGTTGACTCGTCTGTGACACCTCCACTGTTTGGACCGCCGCAGCACGTCATTGGAGGCAAGCTACGAATATAATGCACTGAACATTGAGGTTTGGTAGGTGGGTGGGTTGGTTGGGGGCTGTCTGGCTGGCAGGCTGGCTGACTGGCTGGGTGGGTAGGTGGGTGGCTGGCTTGCTGGGTGGGTGGGTGGGTGGGTCGTGCATATATATTTATTCATGTGAGTATAAATATTATTGCCATCTACTTTTAGTCCAACATCGCAGACGTCATCATTGTCGTCATCATTATCACCATAATCATCATCATCCCAGCTCAGCTCAGGTGCATTTTCCATAATTCCCCCTCCACAGTTTTCTTCCAGTTGGTAAATAACGTCTAGTAACATATCAGGTTTCGACATTCAGTAATGGCTTTGTCTAAGTTACTCCATAGTTTCTACCCCCAGAAAAGAGAAGCACCAATGTTTCGTACTGGTTACTAAACAATACGTCTGAATTGACTTGTAGTGATGTAACATATTACTTGTTATGATGTGTATCACGTAACATATTACTTGTTATGATGTGTATCACCTAACGTATTACTTTTTATAATGTGTATCACGTAACATATTACTTGTTATGATGTGTATCACCTAACGTATTACTTTTTATAATGTGTATCACGTAACATATTACTTGTTATGATGTGTATCACGTAACATATTAGGATTAGTAAAATGCGTTTGTCTTCTGCTTCTATCCTCTTTTGCCAAAGTCGTCGCGCAAGACAGAAATAATCGCACGCCACCTTTCTCTGTGCTGAGCCACATCTCATCTATTGTTTCGAGAATAGATGAGATGTCCACTCAAACTAAAGAAATGTGATGTCACAATCTGTAATGATAGTTAATATTAGTGATATAGCCTATTGGTGAAATCAAATAATTCCAAATGCAACAAGCCGGGAAACTGCAAGGAAACACTCGTTCCTTTTCATGGCAAAATTGGACTATGTCCCACGTTACGCTCAACGTGATATCGCCACTAAGGGGCTTTCCATGAAGTACGTTACTTTTTTGAGACCCCCACCTCCTTGTTCTTGTCCTTGTCTACACACCCCCTAAAACTACGTTCGTTTTGAGAGAGCTCCCCTTCACCTATCATGCCTAGGCATATCTGTTTTTCACCTAGTTTGCTGACCACCACCTCGTGTAACGATTTACATTCCTCTTGTAACCGCTTCATTTGATGCAGACAACCAGAAAAGCTGCTTCAAAGTGTGAAACACCGTCTGTGAAAGCATTAATGAAGTCATTTCAAACGTATGTGTTGTTTGAAATGCAATAGTCGGTACTTGGAATAGCATGTTTTTGTTCGCTAGAATGCGGGCGTGTATAAACGGAATGCATCCTGGAATCTAGTGTCAACGGAAGTTCCTCTATGGTCCGAACAAAACGGAAAGAAAGCAAATAGCCAAGGAATCATGCCAAATATAACGCTTACTGATATTAAACAGAAATTACAACATATCGAAAAAATCGGCTGATTTGACCTTTGAAAAAGTCGAATGCGATTGAGCATGCGTTGGCATGGATACGCGATCGTTTCAGCGCATGTAAAAAGATTCGTGCGAGTTGTGTGTTGTACTTCCGTCAATGTTAGTGCTATATCATACACAAGAGGCGCCACGGGTTAATTCGGGTAGGCTCTGTTACCATTATTAATATCACGTGATCGGGCGTACTTGCGGTGTCCCCAACGTCATATTACATCGCCAAGCCTTTTCTATGTACTGTTTTGGGGGATTACAGGAGATATACTTGACATCGCACTGGACTCTGTACAGGGGCGTATGTACTATAGCGACAGGGGGAGAAATACCATCAATCGCGTCAATATGGACGGTTCAGACCAGGTCACCATCACCACTGCACGTAAGTTACTAACTACGCCAATCGTGCATGCAGAATAAAACAAATTACATAATTTTATTTGCTTAAGAATGCATACATGCACACGTAGGTATATGGATGTATGCACATACCCGTATATGTACAAATGCCTACATATTTCATAGGAACTTTGAAACTGACTTACCTTGTCTGTTTGCGTGCGTGCGTGCGTGCGTGCGTGCGTGAATGTGTGCGTGTGTGCGTATGCACTTACATGTCTATATGTACGTATGTACGTACATAACAACATACAATCTTCGTCAAAGCACATCGTCGTATTCAGGTTTACCGGTCTTAGTGGTTTATTTGCTCGCCGTGTTCTCTCCGATTATTCGCATTTTGTGAGACTAGTTCAAGTGACAGTGAACGCTCTGCCTATTAAATCACTGTCATTGATATTGGTAGCTACGCAGTTACAACGTACTAGGTTATGGCCATTGCTTGGTATCAATGCAATTCAAATTCCGGAATTAGAATTGTTGTTTTCTTTTTGAAAGTGATTGGAATTTGTTGAAACGTAATTGACATTTTCAGTTACATTTCAATTACATCGTGTAACGTATATCTCACATTATTCGCCACAAGCCATAAATATAACGTAACATGTTGCGTATAGCATATTTGTTTACCATTTTGTACAAGAATATGCAGAAATTAAATAAAGCTGCTTTAAAATATATATTATTTTTGGCGTTGAGTATGTTTATGGTTGCTCAGTTCACATACTGTTATTTCATTATTGAATTGATAATTGGATTTGGTATTTTGGGATTTTGAGGAGTGCTTGCAATTGGTATGCTGTAATTGGTGTGTAATTGGAATTGGAATGGGATATAATGTAGTTTACGCCAGTCTGGGGGTCACTCTGTATTACTGAATTACATTATTGTGATGGGCGCAAGTAAAACTAATTGCTTGTTCCAAATACAGAACATTCAATCGGGTTAGCGCTACATGCAGAGGAAGCAAAGTTGTTCTTCACAACCTACAGTTCACGCTCAGTGCACGTGGTTAATGTGGACGGTACCGGCAAGGCAGTACTATACGTGGGCCCGGCGGGAGAAACTCTACTCGGCATAGCAATTGACACAACAGAGAGGTACTGTTTTAATTTAAGATAATTAAAACTTAATATATGATGTATTTGTAAAGTAATTGATACTCTAGTTGAAGTTCTAGTTGTTTCCAACGTTCTGTTAACTGACTAGCCTGTATATGTTGTGGTTACTACAATATGATGATGTTACGACGTCTCATTCAACTAGCCATCATTTTTCATGCATGCATACACACATACATACATGCATGCATGCACGCATGCATGCATGCATGCACACATACGTACATACTAAAAGCGAGCAGACGACCAACCAGTCTAGAAACTGGTGTTTGGAAACCCTTTAGAAATGCAAATGGGCGGTGCATGAAAGCCCCGATACACCCTGCTCTGCTCGCCATTGAGCCAGCTTTGGTCTCCTCACTGATGCAAAGCACGAAAGTCTGGAGGGAATATGTTGTGCTTCCATTCAGTCCACGGACGACGGACAATGATACATACATGTAAACACACGCACGCACGTACGCAACGCACGCACGCACCTACGCACGCACCCACGCACGCACGTACCCACGCACGCGCACACACACACGCACGCACGCACGCACGCACGCACGCACGCACGCACACACACACACACACACACACACACACACACACACACACACACACACACACACACACACACACACACACATGTATATATGATTATAAGTATAATTCAATATAAATGATGACAACTGGTTGGACGTGTTATTTCCACAGGCTGATGTTCTTTGCGTCAAGATCTTCCTTGCATCAAGCTAAACTTGATGGAAGTGGACGTGTGGTGATCGCATCTGGAGGACAAGCTATGGATGGTGTGGCGCTTGACCACAGCAACAAGCGCGTATGCTGGGTCGACTTTAGTAAGTAGCCTTAGCTACTGTGTCAGGCGCACTATATATAATTATATATATGACGTAAATTAAGTATTACTTGAGTTTAAGGCAAGATGAATTTTAACGGCAAATGTATGCATATTGGGGGAGGCATTGAGCCGTGCCCCTTTCGCTTTTCCGTATGTAACGCACGCACGCGCGCGCGTACACGCGCGCGCACACGTTATATATTACTTTACCAATCAATCCTACAGACTACAATAACTGGTGAGTAGATACGCCCAGGGACGATGTCCTCTTAGGGCTGTTCCAGACATGAATAATATAGGCGGGTGGATCCCATCACACACAATCATACATTTGTTTTAATGATAATAGTAATAATAATAATGTAATAATGTAGCAATGTAGCAACGTAGTACGTAATGATGCTGGACCCCAACGTTCATGCAGTATTAATAAAAGTGTAATGTAGTAATGTAGCAATGTAGTACGTAATGATGCTGGACCCCACCATTCATGCAGTATTAATAAAACTGCCTCCAGTCGACCCCCATATAGTCATATCAGGAATAACTGGATATAGTGTTTTGTGGGCTTTTGGCGATGAATTGGCGGCTGTCAACCACATGGTCTAGATATGGTCTAGTAGACTACGTGTGTATATTCTTACACATGCCTAGCAAAACGTATGACTATTCTGTGCAACATTCACATTCATATATGCATCCGGAGAATTACCGATCTACCAGCTACTCCGGTCTTTTGCAGATTTGAAGAAAATTTCATGTTGCGACTACAACGGCCAGAACGCGCGGATCTTGTTTACCACCGATACTCCACCATATGTCCTACAAATTGAAGACGATCTGCTATACTGGTCGCAATACGGAAGGTACTACATTGGTATATACAAAACACTGTTGAATGACAATCAGATCAGTAAAATAAAGTAACCTAAGACATCTGTACTTTATCATGTATCCCAGCATATATGGACAAACACCTATTTAGACATGTTATGGTTTGTTTCAGGTTGTATTCAAACCACATAGATGGTGGCGTCAAACGTAACATTGGTGTGAGAACTCCCGAGGGTATGGAACTGGTCCGATGTCAATGTCCAAGTAAGTATTTAGAATGTTTTATCTTACGTGAATTTATACAACGGTCATGTTTGGTCTACCCTCCGACGTACACATGTCTTTGTTCATCGGCAATGCTATTGATACAATTAGGATTTATTGCAAACGTCTCTGTTTTATTTTGTTACGTGTGTGTTCTGAGTGTGACTGAACACCAGAATGTCATTTAAGAAAAAAAAACAATACTTTAACAGATGACGAGATACTCAAATATCTGCATTTGAATGAGTTGTGGGTCATTTGTTGTTAACGTATTTACAGTTGATTGAGTTGTGGGTCAGTTGTTAATATATTTACAATTGAATGAGTTGTGAGTCAGTTGTCGTTAATGTATATTTAGTTAAATGAGTTGTGGGTGAATTGTTGTTAATGTATTTACAATTGAATGAGTTGTGGGTCAGTTGTTGTTAACGTATTTACAATTGAAAGAGTTGTGGGTCAGTTGTTGTTAATGTATTTACAGTTGAGTGAGTTGTGGGTCAGTTGTTGTTAATATATTTACAATTGAATGTGGTGGGGTCAGCCATCAGGTTGTCGTTGCCCGTGTGTTTGGTTCGGAACAAGATAGGTGGCATTAGACCAGTGAATACAGGTGTTGTTGTATAAAGATGAAGAGTAATGTATGGGGTGGGGTGGGATGGGGTGTAGTGGGGTGGGGTATGGTGGGGTCAGCATTAAGGTTGACCAGTATGTAACACCAATGCTAAAACGACAGTAAATGGCGGAAGTTACTTAAATTGTTTTATTCATGTTTGTCCGTTGTTTGGCATGTCTGTCCAGCTTAGCGCGGCGCGGAAACACGGCTTTAATGAGATAAGTGAAGACTGTACCTTTTCAAAAGGAATAAAAGTTGCTTCAAATATGTTCCAAGTAAGAAGTTGTTCCTGTTATCCGTTGTTCCTATCCTCCGGCGGCGATTTATCAGGAAACAGTTCGTAGAAGAATGAGGATTTCAAGATAGTCCCCTTTAAGAAGTTGGATCTTACATCGGGAGTCTTTATAGCGAGAGGCCGCTGTAATTGCGTTGTCTTGAACGGTTTGCTTTCGCTGTTTCACAGTGTTCGGAAGGTACACCGTGGATCCGCCAGTCGAGACGGAAATGTCAGGTCGCCTGAATGACGCCAACAATGGGACATGTGTAGCTCTAACAGACACCGACCGCTACACGTTTCTCGCAAACTCCGGTGTTTGGTTCCCACATCCAAAGAATGCGTGTTGGCTGTCTGGACTTGTCATCAAGAGATGTGTGCCGGACGCTATAAAGACGTCGTTCACCCTCACAATCACCGGACATCACCTCACCTGCTCCACTTCGCACTTCAAGGTGCAGATGCAACAACAATCCAAGCCGTCGGCATGTGACCTCGCTGGGAAGTACACAACCTGTAAGTGGAGCGGCGCCGCCGTCGAGACCGGGGCACTGACCACGTGCGTCGCAGAATGCCAATGTCAAGGCGACGACTGCAAGCAACTGGTCGTCCACATTCCGATGTTGTACGAGGACTGGAAAATATGCGAAATCAACATTAAATAAATACAAGTCGGTCGACAGGTCCGAAGTTCGAGTCCACCTGCTGTAGTTTCGAAAGGACCTCGCACGCACGCATGCACGCACGCACGTACGCACGCATGCACGCACGCACGCACCCCCACCCCACACATACACATACTTACATATCCTGTTAATACGTATTGTGTTGAATATGTTTTAGTAAACATAATGTGTGCTTACATGTGTGCGAACTAATGCAATATCACAGCGTGCTAGCACATATTACATGTGCGATTGTTGTACAACTGCACATTGTAAGTATATTTGATTTTGATGTGATTGACATATTATGCATCTTGAAAAACTACACAATGACACTTGCTGTTTATGTAACACATTATATTACAAAGAAACGTGTGTGTGTGTATGTCAGGTGTTACCGAATACACACTTTGTTTGTATAACACTGTTTCACACAATGACTTGTGTCACATTCTGGATGTTTTAGATTGGCCTGCACTACACGTAGTATAGTGCTATTAGGATTTCGACATGTCTACGCCATTTTGTGGCGCATTGGACGAAAACCATTGTGGTTTATGACAAGCGTACAATATGGAATTGGTCACCATAATTGTATACAATAAAACGTTTGAGCCTGCGTGTGTTTGTCTGTATGTCTCTCTGTCCGTTAGGTCGTATCTCAGTCAGTTTCGCAGGTTATGTGCTGAAATGTTGCAGGCGTGCTCCGAGGTCCATGGGGATACTTCGTAGAGTAAAATTTTAGTTTAATCCTCCCGGGAGCGGGAACCTTACGAAGAAACTGATGTGGACGTTTGACGTAGATTACGTAACTCGGAACAATAGTAGTTCGTAGCTAAGTACAATGGTTCGAAACGCTACGTCCGTTTTCAATTATTGTTCCGAGTTAGGTGATCTACGTCAAACGTTTATCCACCATTGCCTTTGCCCTACCAAAATTTGAAGGGGTAGCGCAAGTCATAGGCACTTGCAGTGGATTCCATTTCGTCCGTGCAACGTCCCGCTAGTTACAAAATAAAGGCATCGTTAAAGCGTTAATTGTCTGCCTTTCGATAATTGAGAGCATGCTTTCAACTTTATTGGCTTTCATTTACATAACTAAAGTCATGATATTAACGTTAATGACATACCTCTACATATGTTTAAAAATAGAATTAATATGTGTAAAAATAGATTGACAGATATTTGATAAGGGAGGGCTACACATAGATGAGAAAATTGTTGGACTCTCGATAAGCCAATGGCTTCCTTGTCCACTTGCCATCTGGAACTTGTTGTTTGGGATGGCAATCTTGTTACATCTTGTTAAACTTGATTCGGTTTTCCTATAGGTGGCGCGCGGTCAACGGTCTTTTTTCTGTATCTGCGAATTTGAGATATATATGTACTTCAAAGCTGTGATACAAGAAAAGATATCGGTCAGACTTGTTACTTATAAGCAAGTGACTTTCGCTAAGAGGCGTTTAGCATACGTAAGTTTGCAAATTTGTGTGCGACTTAGATCGATCTGCTACACTACCACATTATCGCTCACAGCAAGCGGTGGCACGGGCAGAAAGGAAACGTGTGACGGCGCTCAGACGTGGCACTAAGAGGAGTAGACAATGGTGGATGGAATGGTCTTCACACTATAATTACAACGTGGCTGTGACAAGGAAGGGTGAATTGGGCTGCGTCCAGCCAGGTGGTGAGAATGAGGAGATGGACGGAGGCAGTGTGTGCAGCAGAAGGAATGTGAGAGGAGAGGGGTTGCCAGAATGGAATCCGGTATATAATACTACCATACTAGGATTACTGATGAACTGCAGACAAACTGACAGGCGGAAATGCAGGTATCGCGGTGGGCATCATGTCCCCCCATAAAACGAGCTGTATCCCGCTTACGACAAAACAGCTGTGGCGGTAAACATCAATTCGAACGGAAGTGCATGAAAGCTCGCACTGCCAACCGGCGGCATCAGTGACGTGTATGAAAGGTGTAAGATCACGAAGAATGCAACAACGCAGACGACAGTGGCGACGCCCGGGTGTACTCAATGAGAGCTGACAAGCGTGGCGCTGATGCTAAATACCGCATGTTCGTCAACTGAGAGCCTGTAGTGTTCCAGATAGACACTGGTGCTACGGTCAACATGCTGGCAGCCAGATATGCCAGGGACATGGTGTCACACAAGGGTGTCCTGGCGGTGTGGAATAAGACAGTCATAGAGTCGGAGGGGAAGTGTCGAGTGCTTCTGAATAACTGCAACTGAATAATTGCATGCTGCCACCTAGCGACGTTGCACCCACATATCGGTTGACTGACTCTGCCTTAGCCACAGACAGTGAGTCTACAACCACTTCTCAACAGCAGCAAACTACACCAATTCATTAGTAGTTCATCGGCGTTACAGCCGATATGCCATTTCCTGAACTGGTGAGCACAAGGTCGGGGAGTGTGGTCAAACCAGTGGACAGGTTAGGCTTGTAAGTAATGTAGTAGTGGTGGTGGTGGTGGTTTTGGTGGTGGTGGTGGCGGTGGTGGTAGTGGTGGTATTGGTGGTCGAGCGGGAAATGTCAGTTCGCCTGAAAGACTCCGACAACGGGACATGTGTAGCTCTAGCAGACACCGACCGCTACACGTTTCTCGCAAACTCCGGTGTTTGGTTCCCACATCCAAAGAATGCGTGTTGGCTGTCTGGACTTGTCATCAAGAGATGTGTGCCGGACGCTATAAAGACGTCGTTCACCCTCACAATCACCGGACATCACCTCACCTGTTCCGCTTCGCACTTCAAGGTGCAGATGCAACAACAATCCAAGCCGTCGGCATGTGACCTCGCTGGGAAGTACACAACCTGTAAGTGGAGCGGCGCCGCCGTCGAGACCGGGGCACTGACCACGTGCGTCGCAGAATGCCAATGTCAAGGCGACGACTGCAAGCAACTGGTCGTCCACATTCCGATGTTGTACGAGGACTGGAAAATATGCGAAATCAACATTAAATAAATACAAGTCGGTCGACAGGTCCGAAGTTCGAGTCCACCTGCTGTAGTTTCGAAAGGACCTCGCACGCACGCATGCACGCCGCACCCACGCACGCACGCACGCACGCACGCACGCACGCACGCACGTACGCACGCACCCTTACCCCACACATACACATACTTACATATCCTGTTAATACGTATTGTGTTGAATATGTTTTAGTAAACATAATGTGTGCGTACATGTGTGCGAACTAATGCAATATCACAGCGTGCTAGCACATATTACATGTGCGATTGTTGTACAACTGCACATTGTAAGTATATTTGATTTTGATGTGATTGACATATTATGCAACTTGAAAAACTACACAATGACACTTGCTGTTTATGTAACACATTATATTACAAAGAAACGTGTGTGTGTGTGTGTGTCAGGTGTTACCGAATACACACTTTGTTTGTATAACACTGTTTCACACAATGACTTGTCACATTCTGGATGTTTTAGATTGGCCTGCACTACACGTAGTATAGTGCTATTAGGATTTCGACATGTCTACGCCATTTTGTGGCGCATTGAACGAAAACCATTGTGGTTTATGACAAGCGTACAATAAGGAATTTGTCACCATAATTGCATACAATAAAAAGTTTGAGCCTGCGTGTGTTTGTCTGTGTGTGTCTCTGTCCGTTAGGTCGTATCTCCGTCAGTTTTGCAGGTTATATGCTGAAATGTTGCAGGCGTGCTCCGAGGTCCATGGGGATAATTCGTACAGTAAAATTTTATTTTTTTTAGTCCTCCCGGGAGCGGGAACTTTACGAAGGAACTGATGTGGACCTTTGACGTAGATTACGTAACTCGGAACAATAGTAGTTCGTAGCTACGTACAATGGTTCGAAACGCTACGTCCGTTTTCAATTATTGTTCCGAGTTAGGTGATCTACGTCAAACGTTGTATCCGCCATTGCCTTTGCCCTACCAAAATTTGAAGGGGTAGCGCAAGTCATAGGCACTTGCAGTGGATTCCATTTCGTCCGTGCAACGTCCCGCTAGTTACAAAATAAAGGTATTGTATTAGCGTTAATGGTCTGCCTTTCTATAATTGAGAGCATGCTTTTAACTTTATTGGCTTTCATTTACATAGCTAAAATCATGATATTAACGTTAACGACATACCTCTACATATGTTTGAAAATAGAATTAATATGTTTAAAAATATATTGACAGATATTTGATAAGGGCGGACTACACATAGATGAGAAAATTGTTGGACTCTCGATAAGCCAATGGCTTCCTTGTCCACTTGCCATCTGGAACTTGTTTGGGGTGGCAATCTTGTTAAATCTTGTTAAAATTGATTCGGTTTTCCTATAGGTGGCGTGCGGGCAACTGTCTTTTTTCTATATCTGCGAATTTAATATATATATATATATATATGTACTTCAAAGATGTGATACAAGAAAAGATGTCGGTCAGACTTATTACTTATAAGCAAGTGACTTTCGCTAAGAGGCGTTTAGCATACGTAAGTTTGCAAATTTGTGTGCGACTTAGATCGATCTGCTACACTACCACATTATCGCTCACAGCTAGCGGTGGCACGGGCAGAAAAGAAAAGTGTGACGGCGCTCAGACGTTGAACTAAGAGGAGTAGACAATTGTGGATGGAATGGTCTGCACGCTATAATTACAACGTGGCTGTGACAAGGAAGGGTGAATTGGGCTGCGTCCAGCCAGGTGGTGAGAATGAGGAGATGGACGGAGGCAGTGTGTGCAGCAGAAGGAATGTTAGTGGAGAGGGGTTGCCAGAATGGAATCCGGTATATAATACTACCATACTAGGATTACTGATAAACTGCAGACAAACTGACAGGCGGAAATGCAGATATTGCGGTGGGCATCATGTCCCCCCATAAAACGAACTGTGTCCCGCTTCCGATAAAACAGCTGTGGCGGTAACCATCAATTCGAACGGAAGTGCATGAAAGCTCGCACTGCCATCCAGCGGCATCAGTGACGTGTATGAAAGGTATAAGATCACGAAGAGTGCAACAACGCAAACGACAGTGGCGACGCCTGGGTGTACGCAATGAGAGCTCGCAAGCGTGGCGCTGATGCTAAATGCCGCATGTTCGTCAATTGACAACCTGTAGTGTTCCGGATAGATATACACTGGTGCTACAGTCAACATGCTGGCAGCCAGATATGCCAGGGACATGGTGTCACACAAGGGTGTCCTGGCGGTGTGGAATAAGACATAGAGCAGGAGGGGAAGTGTCGAGTGCATGCCGGCGGCACAGAGTGCAACGACGCAGACGACAGTGGCGACCCCTGGGTGTACTCATTGAGAGCTCGGAAGCGTGGCGCTGAACCTAAGTGCAGCATGTTCGTCAATTCAGAGCCTGTAGTGTTCCAGATAGACACTGGTGCTACGGTCAACCTGCTGCCAGCCAGATATGCCAGGGACATGGTGCCACACAACCGGAGGGGAAGTGTTAGGTGCTTCTGAATAACTGCATGCTGCCACCTACCATGTCGGGGAGTTTGGTCAAACCTGCGGACAGACTAGGGTTGTAAGTGATGTAGTAATAGTAGTAGTGGTAATAGTGTTAGTAGTGGTAGTAGTAGTAATAGTAGTAGTAGTGGTAGTAGTGGTAGTGGTAGTGGTAGTGGTAGTGGCAGTGGCAGTGGCAGTGGCAGTGGTAGTGGCAATGGTAGTTGTAGTGGTAGTCGTAGTAGTAGTAGTAGTAGTAGTAGTAGTAGTAGTAGTAGTAGTAGTAGTAGTAGTAGTAATAGTAGTAGTAGTAATAGTAGTGGTAGTGTGGATTTTTGTGCTCTTATTATTATTATTATTATTGATTGATTATATTATTTTCAGTGTTTACTATTTGCGTTATTGTTTCACTGCGATGGACTTTCTGTTGACATTGTTAGTTATACGGTTTAATGATCTGTTTTCTGTTGTTGCTGTTCCACAGCTTTTAATGGGGAAGATGTTCCGTGATCATGCATGTGTAATGATACACAAGTCTACAAAGGCAGTGTCGCCCTCTTTCAGATGGTTAGACGTGACCTAGCGAGGCTGGTCTTGGATCTGTTAACCCATGGCACACTGTGCGTGCTGGTCTTGGATCTGTTAACCCATGGCACACTGTGCGTGCTGGTCTTTGATCTGTAACCCATGGCACACTGTGCGTGCTGGTCTTGGATCTGTTAACCCACTGCACACTGTGCGTGCTGGTCTTGGATCTGTTAACCCATGGCACACTGTGCGTGCTAGTCTTGGACCTGTTAACCCACGGCACACTGTGCGTGCTGGTCTTGGATCTGTTAACCCATGGCACACTGTTCGTGCTGATCTTGGATCTGTTAACCCATGGCACACTGTGCGGGCTAGTCTTGGATATGTTAACCCATGGCACACTGCGCTTGCTGATCATGTTGTGACTACGTATTAAATGGTGGTACGTATTAATATTCTCGTGTTTATTTTTTTTCTGATGACAACCGATATGTTTTCTAGAGTATGTAAGCAAATACTTCGTCGCAACATTTTGATAAAGAGTTGTAAACTTATATGTTGGTATCGATGTCAACTGATGCAACTTTATTTCACACATCGTCCAAGATTAGTAATGGGCCACTGTAGTTGGGCAGTACTCACTCGACAAACGTGCAATTTTCTTTGAGGTATGTAGAAAAACAGGAAACAAATAATGTCGAAATTGGAAGGGAGGTGGCACGTGACTTAAATAAATTAATCAGCATGGGTTGCTAAATGCTAATTATAATAATTAATTAATAACAAATTATGTAGAACTGTCTTCTTCATGGGGTATTTACGTTCATTCCATCAGCCACAACATGGACACTTCTGCGGTGGCTGATGAGATATGAGGTCCACAACAGGTTTCACACATTTACCCGCCTGTCTTGGGATATTTTACTTCCTGACCCTAGACAGTAGGAACCAGCGACTTCTAGCTTCCCTTCCGAAATGCACAAGCAATGTAGAATAAACGAAATCGTCCAAGTGTCGAAACGGCAGCAGGTGGTTTCGAACCCCTGTCCCGACCTCCTGCCACACAACCACCGCGTCCCACAGGTTAGACAAGAAAACAGGTATCACGCCTTTCTGTAAAGTGACTAGGTCTAACTGAAGTACAACACTTAAGTATATAAACTGACGTATTGATGGAAAAAGCCAGCTCGCCTCCGCCTCTCATTTGTTTCAAGGAGTTGCTACCATGCATGACGCAAACGGCGTTTGAAACTGTTTGAACCTGTGTAGATTTCTTTATAATTTATTAACCGTGCCTGCCGCATTAGTGTTTGACGCATTATCTGTCAGCTTCGCTGAAATTAAGCAGGGGTGTCCATAGTTCAGCTAACTTCAAGCAAAACCTGTTTTTCTGCAACAAATTATATTTTCTCCAAAAACGCGTATGGGTGTGTCGTCTGCGTGAAATACCAAATTGATATGACACGTTGTTGACATTTATCAAACTTTTCTCTAGTATACGCCAAAACGGACACCCCTACTGAGAACATAGAAACTCACTCGACAAGGATAGCTTCAGCGTTAGTCGACAGAAGAGTGGTCTATGTAAAGAACACAGTGCGAGAGCGCTCGAATAATGGTAATGTATAGCATGCAGGCACATTTATACTTTGTTCATAGCACCGTCATTATAATATATTTAACATTGATGAGTATGCAGGCACATTTATACTTTATTCAGAGCACCGTCATTATAATATATTTAACATTGATGAGTATGCAGGCACATTTATACTTTGTTTATAGCACCGTCATTATAATATATTTAACATTGATGAGTATGCAGGCACATTTATACTTTGTTCATAGCACCGTCATTATAATATATTTAACATTGATGAAAAATCGAATCAAATGCAGGTCGGTTGTCCGAAAATAATAAATGCTTACATAGAACGCCGTCGTGGTGATTTGTTCAGCTCTCAATGTAACCATAACGAAAACGTAGTGTGAAGGCGATATACAAAATTATTCAAGGTATGTTTAGGACAGCGGCGGCAAGTAAGTTATTTAACTTCAGTAAATGTCTGACTGAGTACTGATTAGCTAGTAACTAGCAATTTTATATCCAAATGTAAACATGTTTTTAAAATACATTTCCTATCCACGGTGTCTTCCAAATCATTTGCTTTGCTGTTTCTGTTAACAATTGTAATTTCCTCTGTTTCAGTTAAGGAGCTTATCCTTGAATAATCTTAGCGAATAGTTTAATTAAAAACAGTTGTTCAGTTTCTCATTAGCATAATTGTTCTTGCCGATTCTCCAACTAAAACGTATCTGCCCAAGAAAACATGATCCTGAAATCAAACGACTGGCCATTTAGCTCACCTGATGGTGCTAGTAAAATTTATATTGTGACATATATATATATATATATATATATATATATATATATATATATATATATATATATATATATATATATATATATATATATATATATATATATATATCTATTAAAACAATATCAACGGCATTAATTAGTAACCGCCTTGACTATTATAATTCACTACTAAATAACATTGCTAAAAGAGACTTGGCTAAACTCCAACGAGTACAACATTGTCTGGCACGTGTGGTACTCAGGGCGCCTCGGTTTTCACCATCAACACCACTACTTAAGCAGTTACACTGGTTTCCTGTTACTTATCAAATTAAATGTAAGCTGTCCACTTTCCATGGCAGTGCATTCTACATCATCTGATAAATATTACTGCCAATTATTGTGACTGTAAACCTAAAGATATATTTATGGCTGCCAACACAAGCTGGAAAACATGACCAAATAAATATATAATTAGGTGTTTGCTTTGATTTGAAAATGTGGGTGTCTTATCTAAAGTCACTGTTTTAGAAATAAGAAGACTTTTTCTAACAACACTACTTATAATATGTTACTTTTCTGCGTCACACTATTTCACGCTGAGCCGCCAGGATTACCAATTTCCTTTAAAATGACGTATATATATATATATATATATATATATATATATATAATAGTATGTTTGTTTTTGACAGAACATGGAAGTGTCGAAGGCACTTTTGCTTCTCGGAGCCGTCCTAGCCGGATTGTCCCGGCCGGGCCAGTCGTTGACGGTGATGGAACAAGTCGTGGCCGCCAACAACGACTATGCCATGGACCTCTACGACCAGGTACGAAGCAACTCGGTAGGAAAGAACATCTTCTTCTCCCCATTCAGTGTGTCTTCAGCACTCGCCATGGTCTACGCCGGAGCCAGAGGAAACACAAAAACACAAATGGAAACAAGTTTGAAACTTAGCAGTGTCAATGGCAATGTCCACGGTGGATTTCGTCAACTTTTCACCGCATTCAACGACCACACCAACAAGTACAAGCTGAGTGTCGCCAACGCCTTGTTTGGACGCAAGGAATACCCCTTTCAGCAGGCTTACATTAACCTCGTTGGACAGAACTATTTTTCCTTAGTAAAGAGTCTGGACTTTGTGTCAAAACCCGAACCCAGTCGACTCTATATCAATCAGTGGGTGGCTAGCCACACCAATCAGAAGATAAAGAACTTGTTCGCAAAGGGAAGTATTTCTCCATTGACAGCACTCGTTCTTGTGAACGCCATCTACTTCAAAGGACTCTGGAAGCTACCGTTTGAAAAGAAATCCACAAAAACCGCCACATTCTATATATCTGCGTCCAATACGAGAAAGACCAGAATGATGAACGTGGAAGAACAATTCAATTATGCTGAAGTAAGCAATCTCAATTGCAAAATCCTCGAACTGCCGTATACTGGGGATGAAATTTCCATGTACGTCCTGTTGCCAAACACAAATAACGGTCTCACGGCGCTGGAATCACAACTCACGTTTGCCCGTCTGAACGCCGCCATCGCTTCGATGTATAAACACCTGGTCGGAGTGCGCATTCCAAAATTCAAGATGACATTTAAAGTTAATCTAAAGGGGATTTTGAAATCGATGGGTATGACCGACATGTTTAACTCTAACGTGGCCGATCTGTCCGGCATCGACGGAACTCGCAACTTGTTTGTATCCGACGTCGTCCACAAGGCCTACATCGACGTGAACGAGGAAGGGACGGAGGCAGCCGGTGCGACAGGAATAGGGGTGGGAATAACATCTGTTCAGCATCCGAAGACTTTCAATGCGAACCATCCGTTCTTGTTCTTCATCCGCGAGAAAGTCACCGGTAGCATCCTGTTCAGCGGCCGTGTTGTGACTCCGCCAAAGGCAAAAGGTGGCGCTGCGGGCACCGGAAGTGGTAACAATCCGCCCTGGTGTAAAGGTTTGTCGAAGTGGATGTGCAATTTGATGAAGTGGCTTAAATGCAAACCCGAGAGACGGGCTTCTCGGTGATAAACTGACGGACAGTCTACATTCCCGTAATCGTCTAATGATGCCATATTGATATGATATAAATTTTTATTTTATGAATAAATCCTCAATCCGCATGATTACTGTTTCAGTGATATTCCCACTACAGTAATTATATGAGCGTATGTTTGACTTCAATCCAAAAGTGTTCTTCATTTCACCAATAAATGGTATATTGCTGTGCAATTGAACTGGCTGTGCTTGTTGTATCGAAGTGTCTTTGGTGTGGTCTCATAAGGTGGGCCTCTACGCAATAAACAGAACGAAGACAGCAACACTAGGAATCCCGCAATTGTCTACTGAAGGCATGTTTATGTAACGAAATTTTTTATTCAATAAACCGATCCTCTTACGCATGATGACTGAGTGGCATTTTGCTGAATAAATTGCCACCGAATGTACGCTTTTTAAGAGGGCATACACATTATGTTTTTGCATTTGGCCATCAAACCATGTTTATCCATATGAATATGTTCAGACATTCTTCATGTTTTGTTGTTATGTTTCCCAGCATTTCACTGCCTATTCCCTCATATATGCTCCTTGCACTACACATATATTAAAAAAGATACCATGGGGGCATTTCCCCTGCCCTTTCATATGCACTCTCATAGTGGAGACTAGGTGAAGAAACACACAGTCTATATGATACTAAAACTGTTCAGCATGGACCCAAATACCACTACACCATTATATATCTTTAATATAGAATAGTGTGTGACTCTGTCTATCTGTATATAAGTCTGTGTGTATGTCTCTCTGTCTGTCTGTCTGTTTGCTCCCTCATAGGTTCATATTCTTTTTGTGTCTTAAGTGTTATTTGTTTTGCATTTTTGTTTAATTGCTGTACCTCAGCGATTACAGGACTGATACTCGTTTACTAGCAATGGTTATTTATGTTTCAAAATACGCGAATAGAGGAGTCAAACAGGAGACTATAATAACCACACCCAAAATATCCGTCGCCTTCCATGCTTGACAGATGACTGTGTCGTCACCAGAAGGCAATTACTCAGCCTAGACAAAGAAACTTTATACTGGCCATGCACCAATGACCAGATTTATCGACTCGGGTCTCAGGTGCGAACTCGGACACGAGACGCACATTCAGAACTTACGACTTAGAATTCAGATATATAACTCAATACTTGAATTGTAGGTCGTAGGACTTGAGACTTGACTTTTCAAAAAGTCTGGTGGCTCGAAACGTACTTACTTTGATTGGCTAATTTTGTGGCGTGGCTCACAAGTACCGCAGACAAACAACAACAATCATTGCGATTGGTGAACAATGTTGATTTATGACTTGACTTGGAAATTAGAGAGATGACTCGAGACTTGATTTGAAGGTTATTGACTTGAGACCTGACTAGACTTGCAGGAAAATGACTTGAGAGTTGATTTGACTTGCGCAAGTTTGTGACTTGCCAACAAGTCTACCATTGACAAAACCAATTGTGATCTCAACCCCTTGTTAAACAAACGTATTCGGGACTCGCAGGCTTGACAATACTCGAGGCCGAATTGGTATTGATGACGGATCAAATGATTAGGCGGCCGAATCAACTACTGTCGCAAATGCACAGTAACCGTCGCCAACATGATATTAAGGCATCTGACTTGTTACATTATTTTACCTACAACTCGTCTTTCATATGAGTAAGACTAGTCCATCCTCTACGCTGCGTCAATTGTATGTTGTATACAGGTTACCCGAATAGTAGACTTGTCGCCAAGTCAGAAACTGGTAAATCAAGTCAAGTCTCAAGTCATCTCCCTGAATTCCAAGTGAAGTCGTAAGTCATGAAAATAGACAACTCTAGTCCGACTCGAGTCAGCCCCTGCGACTCAAGGCAATGAGTCTGCCGAGCAGTTACGTTATAGGCCTACTTGGTAATGCCACCATGGCGATCGTCACTGAAGAAACACGTTTTGAGGGTCAACATATATTCATTCATATTCATATATTTTTGTTTTAACACCAGTCGGTAAACGTTAAAAGAACATATCGACAGTTTCATTCAGTATCTATAAAGACTGGCACAAGAATGTAGTTGCCAAATTCTTGTACCGAACTCACTTGCGAGAGGATAGTCGGGCCCTCTGTCACGTTGTTTATAAACAGTGCAAACAAGACTTGCCACACGAACAAGCTGTTTAATTTAATCGACAGATGGAGCCACATAAAATAGACAGATGATGTTGAGGAGTAATGCAGTCCGTCAGTGGTATCGATGACATCGCATAGCTAACTGGTAAACAGTGTCCAGAAAGTTGACAAACATCACATAGAAGAGATGAACATTCACCAACCGGACGGCTGAAATAATACTACTATTAATAATGATAATAATAATAAAGCGGCTTGGCTCCCAAGGGGAACAGCTTAGTTTCGCGCAGCACTCCTCCATTTACAGCCGGATTGCCGAGGTTCGGCGGCAAAGTTGGCCAAACAGTTGACAATCGGGCGGTAGAGGTCCGCTAGGCCAGGAACGTACGGCGAGTTTTGCGGCGATGTTGCTAGTATCGCACGTGGGCAGAACGGCCGATGATTGTGTGGTTAACTACCTAATCACAACATAGGGATACTTAATGTCCTGCAAGATAAGTCACCATGAACGTTATTTTATGATGTGAAAAATACGTGATTCGGCGTATGATTGTGACGTCGATGAGACGTAAAAGAACAGATTACGTATCTCCTTCGTAAATGTAGTGTCGTTGATGGTGCTGCCACAAGTCGTGGCCGCCAACAGCCATTTCGCTAAACTCCAGAAAGACAGGAAACACGCTAACACATATTTATCCGCATTTCAGCACGCGAACTGGTCTACGTTGGAGCCAGAGGTAATACAAAGAAACAACTATACATAGCAAGCTTGACCATTCGCCCGCATATTGGTCATAAGATGGGACCCGGTGGCGTGGCGGTTGTAACGTCTGACTCTCGAAAGAACCCGGGTTAGTTCGTATATTCTGGCTGCCATTTCAATACTTTGCCAATTACGTTCACCCCAGATTGCCATATTTCTCTCAATTGCATAATACATGGCTGCATACAGAGGTGGCTATTTGAACGAATAGTAAGTGCAACGCGGCTGAATGATTCCCAAAGAAGTCGAGATGGCGTTTGAATGAACAGGTCTGCCAGGGAGTGAAATGTAATGAGCTTTGAGGACTGGATGTTTTTGCATCCCGGGTATGGTCGTGAGAAAACTCTCCGGGATGTCACAGGAAACCCGCGGACTCTCTAAGCCACGACAATACCCCTAACCCACTCTGATGCGGGATGCTGT